>ML681991.1:46544968-46650463 GCA_007922195.1 Podocnemis expansa
TATTATTATTATTATTATTATTATTATTATTATTATTATTATTATTAAAATGAATAGAATACAAATTTTGAACTTAGATTTAAGTGATAATAGACAATGCAGTATAAGGAATTCACTGTCTGCATTAAGTTTCAGTTTCTACTGACTTCACAAGTGCTTTGTATGTGGCATGTTGTAAAATGAGACAAATATCTAAATGAACTGATGTACCCCTGGAACACTTCCACGTATCTCCCAGGGATTTGTGTACTGCTGGTTAAGAACCATTGTTCTGATGCTATGATACTGTTATGAGACCATTCGTATTTTTGAATACACTCTCAGATGACCAGTTTAATGTGGCAAAATAATCTTTTGTATTTCCACCTCAATTTCTGCAGAAATGCTATTGGCCATTTGTTTAACAACATACCTCATTTGTAAAAATGTCCTTTTTCCCCTTCATGTAAAAGAGTTGTATCTCTCAAATCTCTCCTAATCGGAATTGGGTAGTATGTCCATTTTTCTTCAAGACTATGCAGTATTTCTTTAGACAACCATAAAATACCTAATACTGATGAGTAACATTGTCAAAGTACAGAAAGTCAGACTTGGAAAACTACCGTTCCATCTAAATTTGTGGATAGGAGCCTCGGTGTCTTAGAACATCTGGCCCTCAGGTCAAACATTAAAAAAGATAGGATGGACATCTGGATTTAACACTTTGTTGACTAAAGTTTCTGTGGCAGTTTGGGAAACTTCATCCAGCTGTTAATTCTGTTTGGTTTTATGACTGTTATTTCTATTTGCAACTATCTTTCTAGATGAGATCATCTCTTTTGGACTAGGAGACATGCAGCAGGTGATGAGGAATCTATGGTTGGAGTGCATGGACAAGGTATATCAGCAATGAACTGCTCACTACTGGTGAAACAGTGGGAGGCTGCTGGGAGACCCACAGCTAGGAACAGTGACCAGTAACTACCTAGAACATTGAGCTTAACAGAGCATGGGTGTGTTCACACAGGCTTCTTATTTTGAAACAACAGAGGTTGTTTCAAAATAAGAAACAGCATGTCCATACAAGGCTTAAACCTCTTTCATTTCGAAACAAAGTTGTTTCTAAACAAGTGGTTTTGAAACAACCCTGTGGCGTCATGTTGTTTTGGAACAAACTGTTCCGAAACATTTGACCTTCCTCCCAGGGAAGCTTAGCACCCTGGGAGGAAGGGCCACCCCCTCAGCACCCTGGCCAGGGAACCCTCAGCACCCCAGGATGCTGAGGGGTGTCCCCTGGCCAGCAGAGGGGGACTGCAGACCCTGGCGGGGTGAAGCGGAGCGGGGCAGCCCTCTGCAGACCCCTGCGGGGTAAGCCATCAGCTCCTCACCCCACGGGGGTCTGCAACCCCCCCCCCAAGTGAAATAGCATGTCCACACTTTTTTGTCTTTCAAAATAAGGTGTTTCAAAATAACACATTATTTCAAAACAAGGACTTTGTGTGTGAACATAGCCCATGAGATTAAGCAATTGGAACCAACAACAAAACACTGTCCATTTAGGGAAAAGAATTTGGCCAAAATGTTATAGTTGCATTTAAGTTTTGCTCTTGAGTGAAGTTTGAAATTGCCCCAGTAAACAGACTCATAGACATACCATGTAATTCAAAGAATAAAATGGAGTCCTTGCAGAGTTTGCTAGTTAGAGACAAAACGTCTCATGACCATTAAATATTTACTGTTAAAAAAAAAAGAGCTGTTGTGGTTTGTTATTTGAGCCTCCTCCTTTTTCTAACCCCAATGCTGCTGCCAGAAATCACAGTTCAAATTTAATAATGTGTTGTAACTAGCTGTAATGCATCAAAAATGATGGGGGAAAATCAAAAGGGAAATATTTATTTTAATTGATTCATAGTTCTTTAACTACAACATTTTTTGCAAAAGTTCTATGGTCAGCTAAAACTTTTCCTTGGTAGTTCGTATCCTTCACGTAAACCTTCAGATTTTCATGGTTTCTTCCCCTAGTGAGCACCACATACAATTGTCTGAAGAGTCAGTATGAAATATTGGAAACAGCTGAAAGCACAGATGTCAGGATATGGTGGTGATTTTTATCTATAGTCTTATGGATCCATTTATTGTTTCTTATTTTCTGTCAATCTTCATATAGTCTAATTAATTACTTCCCATTTGTAATAGTACCCCAATATTTGTATCTTATCCCTGCAAATCTTTGTTTCATTTTGATTGCTTCGCATTGGCGGTCTTATCTTGGCATTTGCAGCTTTGTCACATTGGTCCTGTCAATCTCCATTTGGTTTCATTCCATATTCCATATTGTAAATGTAGAAACTCCATTTTGTAACCAATGTACCCCATCTTATGTAAGACTGCATAGGCTATAAGGTGTGGATGGAGGGTTGGATGTGTGTGTGAACTAGCCCCAAGCTGCCAGCTTGTTCTGATCAACTAGATGTGAACCAGCCTCAAGCTGTCAGCTCACCCAGCTGAAGTGAGAAGCCCACCTTAACTGCTGAAGAATGTGAACACACCCCTAAAAACAAAGGAATAAAGGATCCACCCCAGAAGCAAACACCCAAGAAAACAAGCTGAGGGTCACATCTACAACTGCCTGGTGACTAATGGTCCCAGAACACCTGGAGTGGTGTGACAAAGCTATAAAGACTGGGTGAGATCCCAAAGAAAAAGGGGGGGGGGACTGTTCTGCACACCACCTGGAAGAAAGGAGCCTTGGTGCACGCCCGATGAAGACCCTGCTCCTCCTCATGTCCAGCTTCCCTGGCCAGGCAGCTGCCATGAACCCCAGCAACAAGCACTAACACAGACTCCAGCAGCAGCACCATCAGGACTGGTAATGACACAGACTGCAGAACATTGCATGGTATGCTTAGGCACCTGGATGAGTGGGGGGGAGGGCATAGGGATAAATTAGTTATCAACTTTCTCTTTATTTGTAATAAACACGGCATATTGCCTTCTCCCCCTAAAAAGATCTCAGATACTCATTTGGCATAACACAGATGAGAGCTTCATAATTTTGCAATGTTCCAAATGGGCAGCCGTGTCACCAGAATGAACTACCCCTTGGTTTACTGGCTGTTACTGTCCAATGTGTAAATCTTCAGCCATTTCACCTTTATGAAGTATAATAAGACATGCAGCTACAAAAGGTATCTATCTGTGCTATGCCAAGACTCCGAGGCCATTGTGATGTCAGAGGTGACTCAACCGATTGCTCCCAAGGAGCAACTGGTTGAGCCATTGCTGACATCACAATTGCCTGTCACATAGTGCACTTCACATCATGCACGTACACAGCAAATTTAGGAGGTTGATGGCTTAAATAGGGAGATATGGAAAGGCAATCTTCTTCTAGTCAGCACAACTACAGACACTCTCACAAACAGACTCTCTCTTTTTCAGGTGTTTATGTCTAGACAATAAAATCGTGTAAATTTCCATCAGTTCAAGCATATGACTCACAAACAATGGAAACTCGAAATGCAAGAAATGTGGCCACCCAGAAGGGAATTCACCCAGTTTGGAATTTTGACTTAATCCTGAATGAAGGGCCTGAGTTTTTTGAAATATTCAAAGGACTGGAATTTATTCAGCTAATTGCCATATAGGGAGATTTTCAATGGCAAAATTAGGGGAGGAAGTGTGAAATTCCAAATGTAGAACAAGATTTACTCAGCTGAAATTGAATTTTTTGTAATAAAATTCCAGGATGATGACACTTTGCATTATTTTGAATTGTGTTTAGCCTGAAACACACACACACACACACACACACACACACACACCCTTACAAAAGGTGAAAACGTTGGCAAAGAGATAAGGATGAATATATAAAAAAAAACAAAAAACAAAAAAAAACCCCTCAATCATAGCCACATATGCATAAAATCAGAAAGGCTATGTCACAAAAGGAATTACACCTAGCAAGTGATATAACAGGCAATAACTGGAGGAACTGTAAATATATTGGGAACCAGAGAAACCAATAGGAAGTATAGGTTCTATAACGATCAAGGAAGGCGAGCTATTATTGGAAGATATCAAGAAGGTTAACAAATTAACTGGACCCCTTGCACAACTTGATCAGCCCACACAGACAACCCAGACATCATGCTGAAGATAAGGATGTCTGCTGAGTCAGTGTGAAGTGATGTTACCAGCTACAAGAATGACTGAGAGCTCTTTCCATTTAGAAGAGCACCAGTTTCACTTTTCACTGGGATTCATGGTCTGCTATTCTCAAGTTTTTAACTTTTCAACCATTTGGAGGCCTTTTAACACACATGAGTTTATTATTATTATGCTCATGTGACAGCACAGGCATTCAGGTTTTAGGGAAAAAATAAGCAGATTGTGTGTACGGACAGAATCTTGGCACAATGAACTGACTGACTCTGCAGCTAAAGAGCATTTAGGACAGGGACCTCAGAGAAATTTTACAAGATTTGCTCTAACTTGCAAAAAAAAAAAAAAATTGATTATTCTCCAGTGGCTGGACACAGAGATGCCTGTGTCCTTTCCCCTCCTTGCCCCCTTCTTCATTTCTTTTTCCTCCCATCCCATTCCTTTATCCATCTGTTCTTCCCCTTTTTTTCTATTCTCTCTCTCCATTTTTGCAATAAAATACAAATACATAAATAAATAAATGTAACCGTAACTGAGTTAATGTTTAAAATACAATGAAGATTTAAGCATTCTGAAGAGTTAATAAGAAAACATTTCCGCTTTCACTTACCACCATACAAATCACTAAAACATCAGTGAAGTCAATAGAGATGCACTGCTGTCAAACTGTGGTGAAACAAGAATAATACCAGAAGAGGGTTTTCTTCTTTTTCTTCTGTTTTTAATGTCACTCTATCTATCTATCTATCTATCTACCTATCTAAATTCCTGCCCAGTATACCTGCACAGCCTTCGAATATCACTTTCCCAGCACCATTCCTCATTTGCAGCATTGCAGTCCCTATATATATCTGCATATATAAGTGACCACATGGGAATTGTTCACAATGAGGATCTACTGTGATGTTGCCAGGAACCTAAGCTACCCTTAGTAACAAATGGCAGAGAAGTCAGCCTTCCAGAACAAAACAAGAATTTGCAACGCCTGCTGAAGGGATGGAATTTAGATTGAACATTCTTCACGTATGGAGGCTGGAAGAGATGAGGATGAGTAGACTTGTCATTAGACAAAGCAGCAGAGAAGCACATGATTGTGGATCCCTAGCTGTTGTTTTGCAGCCACTGTGCTATAGAGTGGTCTAATATAATGTGGGCATGCCAACAGACCATGGAGATGCAGACATGAATGTCATCATTATAGGGGCCCATTCACCACCTCATTTCATCTTTTATAGTGCATTCATTTTAGACCCACTGCATTTCCTTTGTCCAAAACAAACTCCATAGCATGAGGAAATACCCCACCAAGTCAGCCGCTGCCACCAGGTGGTTGAGTAGGCATTTGGCAGACTTAAAGCATGCTGGGGATGCCTCCTTACACACTTGAACTTCACTGAGGACACCACTGCGGAGGTCATCAGTGTCTGCATCGCACTGCATAACCTCTGCGAGCTCTGGGGGGGAGACAGTAGCTGCCATATGCAAGGCCAAGGCAGAGAACATTGGTGCCCAGTCCCAGCAGCCAGAGGTTTTGGCCCCAAGGGAACGAGTGCCACAGAGAGCAGCTACTGCACGCGAGGCACTGAGAGACCTGTTTCTACATGAGGACATGTGAGAGAGAGGCCTGCCCAAGCATACCCCTGGCTCTCCTGTCCTGCCACATCCAGCCTCACCCAACCCACCTGTGCCCTGAGCCCTATGCAATAAACACCCAACTCAAGTTTATGGTGTTAGAACTTTTATTTACTATAAGGAGGGGGTTGGGAGAAAGAGGGGTTTGGGAGGCAGTGAGAGATTCTGATACTGTGGGGTGGGGGGAGAGTGGGGGCTGGGGGCAAAACTGGGAGCTGGGATGTGATGCAGGGGGAGATTGGGGGTTTGGGGCAAAACTGGGAGCTGGGATGTAGGGCATGGGAAGAACAGGGGGTGGAGCCAAAACCGGCAGCTGTGATGTGGGGCAGGGGTTTAAGGACTTTTCAAGGTGGGGTGAGGCTATGGTGAAGCCATCCCTGGCTCGTGGCTCGCTGTGCCATGGTCTTCCCTGTGGCCATCCGGGGTGCAGGGGCACCGGTGGCAAGGGACACCTGGGTGTTCCCATGGAGCTCCCTTGGCTTCCAGGGACACGAGGTGCTACACAATGCACCGCGGGCTGGAGGTGACATCCCAGATTGTGATGGTAAGGGCCTCCTGAGTATTGGCATGCTGCTCCATTGCTGCAGACTGTTGAGCCATCACTGTACCCTGCTGCTCCATCGCCACAACAATACAGTCATCGACGTCAACCACATTCTGGAGCTAGCAGATGTTTCCTGGCGCTTGCCCTGCTCTTCTCTCCAGGCCCGGGCAGACTCCTCAGCTCAGTGGCCCAGCTCAAGAAGTCTGCAGAGTGTCTCATCCTGGGGCTGGCAGTCCCTCCTCCTCAGCCTTGTGGTGGTGGACGGGCTCCCTGGAGTGGGATGGCGGGTGGCTGTGCGAGCTGCAGGGCAGAAGCAAGAAAAGGTGAGGCCCCCTCAGCCTGCTGGCCTTGGGCATGTGCAGCCTGTCAGCAGCGAACACCTCTGCCCTGACTGCCAGTAGGATTCCCAGTCTGTGTCCTGTGTACATTGCTTTCAGGGGCCACATGGCCTCATGGTGCCCACAGTGGTGACCTGTACTCAGCAGGATGTGGCCCAGGAACTCTCCCAAAACCATGTGACAGTGGTGAGGGCTGCAGGCTGTCCACCCTGCATGCTGCCACATCTGCCTAATGACACCCCCATGATGAGGGACTCCCACCCCACTTGGGCCCAGAATCCTAGCTCCACATGTGTCCTTGTCATATGCACCCATGGGAGGGCTTCTGCACACCCCAGGCCTGAGCCCAGCCCATCCCAAGGTCATGCCCCGTCGGTAGCCATGCCATTGGAAGCCTTGGCCCTGCCTGCCGGGAGGGTAGGGGAAACACTCACCAACAGGAACTCCCACCTCTAGGTCAGACCCCATTGCCGGTGCCTCCTCCTTCTCCCTCTCCTGGTCCTCCTTGGTGGTGGTGGCCCCCTCCTCCTGGGCAGGGAACAACTCAGGACTGGCCAGTACTGTGCTCCAGGCCAGCTGGCATCACCCACCTCCACCGACGCCTCACTGTCCAAGGGGCCTGCCTCCGGGGGACGTGGCCAGAGTGCTGGGCTCATGGGAGTCCACAATCCAGGATGCGAGATAGCTGGGCTCCTTCCACAGGAAGGCATCAAGCTCCTTGTAAAAGGGGCAGCTGGTGGCAGTAGCTGACCCCTGGAGCTGCCTCACCTCCCTGGCCTAGCATTCGTGCAGAACTTTAATTTTTGAATGCATCTGCTCGGTGGTGCACTCATAGCCCTGGATGGACAGTGCCTCTGCAATGTCACTGTAGACATCACAATTTCTGTGCCCTGCTCAGAACTGGGAACAGATGTTTTTTTGGCCCCATACCTGCAGGAAGCAGAGGACCTCCACCCGCAACTACACAGGGGCCTGGCTTCACCACTCTACTGCTGCAGCACTTGTCTCTGCCATGCTGTCTGCAGCATCTAGGCACATGGCACCACGGAGGCTGGGCAATTACTCCTTCCTGGTGCTCTGCACCCTGGGAGGAGGAAGAGCACTCCATGCCAGAATCAAAACAGCCGTTGCTTCGAAACAATGCATCAGAACAGCACTGTTTCGAAACAACTGTTTCACTTCAATGGCCATTTCAATTGCCTATCAGGTTTTAATGTTTCGATTTAAGTTTCATTGTTTCGATATGACAGAGCTCATCACATTGAAGCAATGAAACATCGTCTGGACATATTTTTTTTTAAGCGAAACAAAGACCATTGTTTCACTTTAAGAACTACATGTGGACATAGCCGCAGAGTCAAAGCAAGTCGGGCATAAAAATACATTGTATCCATATTTAACAACATTCACATACAGCAGGTAAATATTTTGGGCCTGGTCTTTGTTTATGCAATTTCCACTTTGCAACTGTCTAGCACTGAATGTGACTATAGTTGCTCTGCACATTCAGGACAGAGTAGTGACCTCACAACTAGTCTACTCTACAAAGTCTTGGATCAGTGACTGTTTGATTAATATTCACTATTATTTTTTAGTTTTCCAGCAAAGAATCATTGAAGACTACGGCTGTAAGGGAATTCAGGAGGTCATCTAGTCTATCCCCCTGGTCAAAGCAGGACCAAACTCAACTAACCTTTCCCAGCCAGGGCTTTGTCAAACCCAGGGCCTTCCTTGGTAGGGGGAATGAAAGGGGCAATCACCCTGGGCCCCGCGGTTCCATGAGCCCTGTGCTGTCCTGCTCTGAACAGGGCAACACAGGGCCTAAACTGCTGCCCCCACCCCCCACGGCCGGCTGTTCCCCATCTGGGAGATCAGGTGAGCCAGTTAAAAGTGGCAGCCGGGTTCAGCGCTTCCACTTCCCCCCAGCCACACGCTGCCTTGAGCTCCATGCCGGAGGCAACAGGGAGGAGCAGGAGGTAGCCTATGACCAGAACCACTTAGTGCCTAGAGGCTCTGAGATGAGAATGTAACTTTACTGCCACAATGTATTTGTGTTTTCCCAGACCAGTATTATGGGACATTAACTGTGATGATCACTGAGAGTGAAAAACAGTCTACAAAATTTATAGTCTAAATTGAAAAGACAGAGAGGGAGAGGAAACAATCTCACAATGGAACATAAAGCACTTTCTCCTATCTATCTGTCTATCTAGATCAAACCATCTGAAGGCATTAACGGTAACAACAAAACATACAATATATTAGAAATACAAGGAAAAGCAAGGACAGGATAGGATTATTATTCAATAATGAGGAATAGCAATAACAGAAAATATAGAAATGGTACAGTAACTACTGTACTGTAAATTATTTCTTTGCTTCAGTTTTCACCAAGAAGTTTGGTGGCAACTGGATGCCGGAGACAGGGATGGCAGTACAAATGGGATAGGATCAGAAACTCAAATAGGGAAAGAACAAGTTAAAAATTACTTAGACAAGTTAGATGTATTAAGTTCCCAGGGCCTGATGATATGCACCCTCAAATACGCAACCAAATACTCAGAACACTAGAATAATCAGCTGACTCAGGAGATATCTGAGCCATTGCCATTATCTTTGAAAAATCATGGAAGAATGGAAAGGTCCCAGAGGACTGAAAAAGAGCAAATATAGTGCCCATCTATAAAAAGAGAAATAAGGACAACCCAGGGAATTACAGACCTGTCAGTTTAACCTCTGTATCAGGAAAAATAATGGAGCCAATAATTAAGGAATCAGTTACCGAACATCTAGAAGACTATGTCTACACTTAGAAGGTTAGTTCAAATTAACTTAATTATAACTAATTAAATTGAACTAATAATTATTAGTCCAAACTGAATTAATTCAAACTAACATGGCCCCACTAGGAAAACCAATTAGAACTAGCACATTCATGGACAGGACTTGCTAGTTTGAATTGGAAGAGGGGCACCATGGGAGGTGTGGCAACATGGCCTCAAAAAAGGGCCACGCCCCAACCCAGTTTCTACCCCTCTGAGCCTGGCACAGGGAAAAGCATCCCCTGCCCAGCCCTAGCTGGGGTGCAGCTAGGGCTGAGCATGGGATGCTCTTCCCCACGTTGGTCTCAGAAGGCTGGAGCCTGGCAGAGCAGGGTTTCCCTTCACTGGGCTCTGTGCAGCCAGGGCACACTCCCTTCCCACCGTCTGGCCCTGGCTGCACTGGCTAGGCACTGGGAAGGGATTTCCCCAGCCCGGCTCTAACAGTGCTTGCAGGGTGGCGGGGAATGCATTCCCACACCCGGCTCCCAGAGCACTTGCCAGTCACAGGGAAGGCATACCACCTTGGGCCCCATACCCTATGGATGCCAGCCCTACAGCCGAGAGGCCACCTCAGATGACTTAAAGGAGGCAGTGGTCATTGGCTTGAACTAATATATAGGAAGGCGAAGTCACCTTGTCCCAGCTTGCCGTATGATGTAAGGGCAGCCATCCCTACCTAGGGTCCAAGGTTGGTAACTGGGGGTGGGGGAGAGGGCAGGGATACCCATGACTGTCTCAATGAGCTAAAATGGACTAGAGATCAAGCCCATGTTTGTGCCCTGATTTATAAGGTCATGCATGGGGCACGTGGGACATTTATCTCACTTCCTCTGCACAATCACTAGTGTAGGATAGCAGATCACCTGGTCATAAAAGGGGAAGGTAGCCCCGGGAGCTGTGAAGTAGGGAGGAGGGGTGGAAAGCAGATTGGGGACCACTATTCGCTGACCTGGAGAGGTTAGTGGCTTTCAGTGAAAAAAGACCCCAAGCTTTCAACCCTGTTCCCAGTAGGAGTGGGGTCAAAGTGCAAGCACCACCTTTTCCCAGGAAGCATTAGCTACCAGGACAGATTACTAACTGTTGCAAGACTGTGCAGGAAAACATTTCAGGGCCCAACTGTCACACCAACCTCTTGTGGTGTTGAGTGCAGAGGATCCCACTAATCCCCGGCTCAGCTCGAGGAGAGAGATGGCCTGTATGGGGTAGCGGGAGAAAAAGCCAGGCAATTTTGCCTCACCCTGGTTGCAGAGGGGCAGATCTAGAGGAGCACCCTAGTGTGGATGGGTGTCCTATGGAGGAGTGTGCCTAGTTTGAGACTGTCATAGCAGCCTCTAGCTCTAAAGATTTGACCCCAGGGAGAGGGATGGGGGTGATTTTGAGTCAGGTGCCAGGTCTGGTGGGCGCTGGACAGTCTGTAACGCAAGAAAGAAAAGGGAGATGAAATCAAGGAATGGGAAGGTTCAAGCTCCTAGAGTGTTCTTTCCTTTCCCATGGGCAAAATCCAACTTAGCACCTCTCTCGCTGCTGACCTGTAGGAATATGGGGTATCCCTAAAGAGATCCACAAGGCAGCCATCATGGGTGGAGTCTGTGTGACCTTGGAAAGGGTGAAGTTTAGGATCAGACCTAGAATCATTGCCCCCAAGATTATTCGGGCTGTGGAGGTCTCTAAATCTACTTATGGACTTCCAGACATCCATGATGTATCTGGCCACCAGCGCCTGGTAGTTTGAAATGTGAAGCTGGAAAGTGGAGATGGAGTAAGCCTCTTGACCCATCAGGTTGAGCTCTCTTGGTTCCCTGGACCTAGGTAATGGTTCCTGGGAGTATTGACTGTGACCTAGGGCAGCTTTCACCACCCTGGGAGTCATTACCAGCTGGTGGAGGAGGAATGGGAAGTCCCCTGCTGGGGCCTGATATTTGTGGCCTGCTGTGTCAGAGACCAGTGGTATGGATGCAGGGGTTTGCCAGTGGACCCTTGCGATATCCAGCATGCTCAGATGCAATGGCACCACTATGGGCTCTGATGGAGACATGAGCCCAGGGTCAAACAGTGAGTCGCTGCTCCCCTTGATGGGTTCAACTTCCAAGCCAACATGGGTGGTTACGCAGCAAAGGAGATCAAAGTGGGCCATGATGACCCCATATAAGACCATGGCCTGGTGTTGAGGGCCCTGTCCAGTGCTGGTATGGGTGGAGAGGTTTGGGCCCTGCTGGTACTGCAGGGAGTCGTTTGTGGTGGGGGTCCATCGAAGGGACCACTCCTGGGGTTGGTACCAGTAGGGGGTCATTACCAAAGGCAGCATGCGAGGCCATTTGCTCCTGCATGAAATGCCTTCCTCAGGGCTCAGGAATGGGATATTACCCAGTGACGAGCAGTGGGGCTCCTTCTTTGAATGGTGGTGGCTGGTCCTGGCAGTGCCGGGGGCGAAATGGTGCCACAGCACCCAGGAGAAACAGAGCACAATATACAGCACTCAGATAGATGCCCTATGTCAGTTCCAGTGGGCCGTTCCGGGGGCAATACTTCCTCCAATTGTGGTGCCATGGAGCTCGGTACCGAGGTAGGTGACAGCGATCGGTACCATTTAGAGGCAGGCCACATACCCAAGAGGAACGCTGGCTTTCCTCTCTTCTTGGGAGGTGGCGGGGGTGGGAGGCGTGGGCAGCAGAAGGTGGGCCTTGGCTGCCTCAAAGGCCTCCAGGATGGAGGGGACCTCCATGGCCTCCTGGCTCCCATCCCGAGGATGCCCCATGTGGGGGAGATGGAGCTACACCAGCACTTCAGTTCTGATGATGGTACTGAGCATGTCTTCTTCTGCTCCCGAGGGGAGGGGCACCAAGAAGGCTGCGGTTAACCCCGATTCTCTGGGGGAAAGTTGCTGCACTTGCTCTAAGGCCAATGGATGGTGCCTCTGCTCCCTGTCCTTAATGGTTCGTGGCTTGAGGAACTGACAGATGGAGCAATCAGTAAGCTGGTGGGTCTCACCCAGGCACCGAAGGCACTTCTCATGGGGGTCGTCCTGTGGGAAGGCCTTGCCGCAAGCAGCACAGGGCTTGAAGCCTGGCATGGGCGCATCAGGTGGGAGTGATCTTCTGGGTCCACACCCAAGCGCTCAGTGAGAGCAGCGCTTTTAGGTGGAACTGTCCAGGAAAAGGTTGTCCCAGCTGAGTGGACAGCTCATAAACTTAAGGCAACAACAGGCTCTTGCAAGGTCTCAAGGAGCAGAGTGTTCTGATACCATTACTAAGGGTGGAAAAAGGGAACTGAAGAGGAGCAGGGTCAGGGTCATATATATAGCCATAGTATGGCTGGGGGGGGTGTTGGCCACCGACCCTGCCCTGACAGGCTAGGGCTAAAATTTTCTGACCAATTGTGTGCTGCAGCACATAGCACCTATTATTGAATGTATCCAAGCAGCACTTGAAGAAGCACTTATACAGACAGACAGCTAGCT
Source organism: Podocnemis expansa (assembly GCA_007922195.1). Lineage (NCBI taxonomy): Eukaryota > Metazoa > Chordata > Testudines > Podocnemididae > Podocnemis > Podocnemis expansa. The sequence continues at coordinate 46,557,905 of ML681991.1, forward strand.
AGATTCTATCTGTTTCCATACACATCTACTCTATATAGCAATTGTTACAAAATTTGCAAATGACACCAAACTGAAAAGGGTTGCACTACCTGGCAAGACAAGTTTAGACTCTATGGGTCATTTAAGCTTGCAATGCATCTCTGGCCCATTTTGATCTGTGTCTATTTCATCTAGCTTCTAATGACTCTTTGTTCCATCCAGGCTATGTCTACACTGATGCCAGCAATTTTGCTGCTGTCAGTTCGCCCTTCCAGGAGGGATTCGTGGTGAGTATGAACTTGCTGCACGACTCCTAGAAGTCGGCCCTGGAACTCCTTGCTGCCAGGCAGGGGCATTGCTGGCTGGAGGAGGGACCCGGGGCACGGGCCAAGGCCCTGCCCCCGGCCTGCAGGCCCTGCCCCCAGCCTGCAGGCCCTGCCCCCTGGTCGAGGACAGGGCCAGGCGCCACTGCACTGCCGAGGGCAGCCAGGCCCCGCATCCCCAGCAGAGGACAGGGCCGCCGCAGCTGTGGGTGGCCAGGCCCCGGATCCCCGGCCGGGGATGGGGCTGCCGTGGCTGCTGGCGGCTGGGGCCCCAATCTCCAGCCCAATTGGGCTGGAGATCTGGGGCACTGGCACTGGGGTTCAGGGCACATGCCCTGGAGTGCCCAGCGCCAGCGACGCCCCTGCTGCCAGGTGGTGTAGGGAAAGACTGACTGCAAGTATCTTAAGGTCAGCTTTTCCCTAATGTGTAGGAGCAGCTTTAAAAGTCATCTCTAGTTATGCAAGGAATTTTGCATTCCTTGCATGACTGGCAGTTGACTGCTGCTGAAATTTGCCCTCAGTATAGACTAGGGCCCTTTCAGATGGTGACACACTCATCTATAAATAAGGAGTCTAAAGACTAACAAAGTTACTTATTGCATGAGCTTTTGTCGGAGAAAATTCCACTTCACCAGATGCTTGAAGAAGGTGTAGCCAAATTCTATAATTATTTTGGCATTTAGAATGGCCAATATATATTTTAATAAGTCTGACTGAAAAATAAGAGTTCAAGTCTGAACTTGGCCACAGAAAATTAAAACTAAAGCAGACTATTCCTGGGGATGAGCAAAAGGCACTCAGATGTTAAGATTGTATAACAACTCTTTTATTCGCTTACAGCATAAAGCATAGAATTAATAAGAACACCAATGGATAAGTAATATAAAAGAATACATGATTATTGAGTTATTATATCACATTACAATTATAATGGAATAACAAAATATACATCAATACAAATACAAACAACTTTTATAGGGTTAATAAAGCAAAACCTAACCAGTTAATAACAAATCCTATACAGGTAATAGCAAGCTATTACACTTACACTCCCTGAGTTAAGATGTGAAGACTTCATTTGAAGTATGAAACGTAACAAAAAATATTGATATACTAAACTAAGATAAAACAATAAAACCTGTCTAAAGAGAGTAAGTTGGTGGGTCTGCGAGGATCTTTTCTCAAGAAAGTTGAGTTCAAGCCTGATAAAATGGGAAGCTTCAAATTATCTTCAGCTTCTAGGACCTTAAATAATTTTCTTCTAAAAATAAACTGCATAATCTCATGCTCCCTTCTCACCCACAAATGGATCTTAATCTTAAACTTTAAAAAAAAATATTGGTTTGGGGAGGAGGGGTTAAGCATATAATTCACATATTTTCCCTGCTATATTTTTCCCTCACTTGTTTACAAGATTGTGGATTTTGCAGTTGAGGGTCTATTGTTTCGAGGGTGTTTTGTATTGTTTTGCTTTTTTCACTTTACTACACTTAGTCTGCCCGAGGCAGTTACCCTTCATCCATAAAAATATAGAGATATCTTCACAGTTCCTCTTCCTCATTTGCTTAAGCTTTTTAACTTACTGGCCTGTTATTTGCAAAAAAAGGTCTGCAGGCTTGATTGCATTTCAGCTTCTACAAGTTATGTAACTCACCTATTTATGCTAAGTATAATACTATAAACCCAAGATTTATAAAGAAAAATATACATATGGAATAAGATAAAAGTTGATATAGATATGCAAGCTAAATATAAGTAAAGTCAAAGACTACAAGGGGGAAGTATAGATGAATGGGAGCAGCTGACAAAATGGAGTTTTTCTCCCACAAAAGCTCATATGATAAATAGATGTGTTTATCTTTAGAAGTGCCACTAGAATCCTTGTTTATTTTGCTGAACTACACTAATACATCTACCCCTTTGAAACACTCATCTATGTCACTTAGGCTACCCTGTAAGCAAACATAACCCTTTTTCCCAAGTAGGGTAGTCATGAAACTTACAGGGGAAAAATAGGCATACATAAAATGCCAAAAATATTACAAAAATTCCCTCTTTGTCACAAGCATCTTATCATGAGAATTACCTGCAAGACAACAGAGGTAATCGTTCCACTCTACTTGGCACTAGTGAGGGCTCTGATGGAATATTCTATACAGATTAGGGTATCAGACTTTAAGAAAAAAAAATGGATAATTTTGGTGGGCTGGAAGGATCAGTGAATAGTAACATTTTAGCTTCCAGCCCTAATATCCCGGCTAGCACAAAGTTTGTGCTACCAGGAAGCAAGGGAAGATTAAAGAGGAGGGACCTGAGTCACCCTAATTAACTATTTTTTCCCTTGGCATCTCTGGGGGGCAGTATAGCTGAGACTCACCATTACCCTAATGATGCACAGGGTCAGAAAACTTGCAGCCATGGAAGACTGAATAATACTGTTGGCAGCTAAGGTATCAATGAGAACTCTTGGCACAACTGTATTTACCTTCTCTCACTCAGTCATGTCATGTAGTAGAATTGCAACTTGCAAATTAGTGGGAGATGAAGAATGGGAATTTGTTAATTTAACTCTGATGTAACCAGGATCCCACCTAAAAGTGACCTGAACTACTGAGTTAGCCACCTGTTAAATTTGTTCCTAATCTACTGATTTTGGAGAACTATTTTTAACAATTTAGGTGTGTTTTTACGTGATGTCTGGAACTGTGGTCTACACCAGTGGCTTTCAACCAGTGTGAAGAGTAAGATTTATTCCACTTTTCAAATCATTTCAGATAAAGATAGAGATGACAAATTGTACATTTCTTAAGCATTTCATTTTAACTACTTTATTCTCATTGGCAAATTAAGGAAGAATGGGTTGGATAGGTGGACTATAGGGTGGATATAAAACTGGCTAGATCAACGGTTTCAGCGTGTAGGAATCAATGGATCCATGTCTAGCTGGCAACCAGTCACGAGTGGTGTGCCCCAAGGGTCAGTCCTGGGGCCAGTTCTGCTCAACATTTTCATCAATGATCTGGATGCTGGAATAAACTGCACTTTCAGTAGTAACGGAGGACAGAACAAGGAGCAATCGTCTCAAGTTACAGTTAGGGAGGTCGAGGCTGGATATTAGAAAAAACTTTTTTACTAGGTGAGTGGTGAAGCATTGGAATGAGCTGCCTAGGAAGGTGGTGGAGTCTCCATCTTTGGAGGTGTTTAAGGCCCGGCTGGACAAAACCCTGACTGGGATGGTTTAAGTGGGAGTGGTCCTGCCTCTGGCAGGGGGTTGGACTAGATGACCTATGAGGTCCCTTCCAACCCTATGATTCTAACTAATTAAAATATTTACTTTCAGTTGAATCTGTTCTCAATGAAGGGTTACCCAAATTGGGGGAAGGAAGTTATGCATAGGTTTCTTCAGACAGTAGTGTGGGAGTGAGGGTACACACATGCGTGCGCGCGCGCGCGCGCACACACACACACACTTTATTCATTTAAAAGACAAAAAACTTAAAGACAGCTTTTCGCAGGGCTTCTTTTACCTCTTTGTTTCTCAGACTATAGATGAGGGGGTTGACCAAAGGGGTCAAGACTCCATAGAAGACAGAGAACACTTTGTTCAGGTCCCTTAGTGCATCAGACTCTGATACCAAATACACAATGATTAGAGTCCCAAAGAAAATTGTCACAACAACGAGGTGAGAGGAGCAGGTGGAAAAGGCCTTTTGCCTCCCAGTGGTGGAAGGGATTCGGAGGATAGTGGAGATGATACAAACATAGGATGCCAGTGTCAACAGAAATGGAGGCAATGTGAATACGGTGGAAGATATGAAAGCAGCAACTTTCACCATGTGAGTGTCAGAACAAGACAGTTTTATTACTGGACTAAAATCACAAAAGAAATGGTCAATTTGATTGGGGCCACAGAATATTAATTGTGACATCATAAATATAAAGATGGCAACAGACAGAAATCCACCTATCCACAACCCAACCACTAACTGGAGGCATAATTTGCCATTCATAAGGGTTGTGTAATGCAGGGGTTTGCATATTGCTAAATACCGATCATAAGACATCACAGATAAAAGAGGACATTCTGTGGCTGCCAGAGAACCAAAGAAATATAATTGTGCAATGCATCCAGTAACAGAAATGGTTCTGTCTCCAGTCAGGAAACTGGCTAGCATCCTCGGAAGAATAGTAGAGGAGTAGCAAGTCTCCAAGCAGGACAAGTTCCCCAGGAAGAAATACATGGGTGTGTGAAGATGCTGATCCATCACAACGAGTGCAATGATGAGAATATTCCCAGCCATGATCACAATGTAGATCACTAGGAACAGAAGGAAGAGAAGGATCTGTAATTCAGGAAGATTCCCAAATCCCAGGATGATGAATTCTGTGATAATTGTTTGATTTACCACATTCATGTTTGCCGGAGATTTCATCTACAGGAAATAAAACAAATTCTGCAGTTTAGACTCTAACTTTTACCACAAACAGTCATGTTTTCAATTCTGGCTTCTCCCTGCTGTTTGCCCTCCCAAAAGTTGAGTTCAGTTTCAGATGGTGGAAGTATTTTGGGTAAAATTTTCAAAAAAATACATCCATTAATTCACATTGAAAATCTAGTTTCTCCATGGATGAACACATCTCAGTTTCCTGCCAATGCCACAGTGCCTCAGATTATTTTTGTAGATTAAGGAAATTAAATTTTACTCCATTGGCTTCATATGACAACCTCTGAAAAAACCCCACTGCTGGACTCTCACTCATATTTCCATGGCAAAGTCCACCAGATTCCCATGGAGTGGACAGTAGAATTTGATTCCAGGGATCTGACCTTCATTTCTGCCTCAACAACTTCCTCTCTTTGGTTTGGTTTATCACTACATTTCTTTCTGCTTCTGTTCCCTCCACTACATAATAGCTCTAATAACCCACTTACTGTTTTGTCAGTATGACTTGAAATTTATGCAAGAAATATCTACCTACGCTTATATGCTCTTATGGCAGAAGAACATGGGATACTTAGATGCTTTACAAAGTTTTAATATTTATCTCAGTCAGTGCCATATAACTGAGCTAGCATACAGCTATGAGGTCATGCATAACTTTGATTACATTCTAGGAAGAGAAAATAAACATATTTTAATATCATATATCCGCTTCAATTTCTGCTGAAATGGAATCAAAGTTTGTTTTACAACACAAAACATTTTTAGAGATTTTTTTTTTTTTACTCCCACTCCATATTACAGAAAGATCTCTCTCAAATCTATCCTAAAGGGAATCAGATAGCTTTATTTTTTGGCAAGAATATGCAACCTTCTTTTTGAGAGCTATTCAGTGCCTAATATTTACAGCTAATTTCTAAAGTGCACAAAGCCAGATTCTGAAAATTATCTATTCACCTAAATCTGCAGATTGGACCCTCTGTATCTTTGAACATCTGGACCTGAAATACCACATGAAAGAACATAGGATGGATACTTAGACTAATGAGTTTTGTCAATGTGTCTTTGGCTAAAATTGCTGTGGGGGTTTGTGGAACATCTCTTTGTCCCTTTTATTTGGATTTACAAACTGTATTTCTAAATCTCATCATTATTCTATATTGGATGAACTCTTTTGTACCAGAAAACATGGAATAGGTCATGGAGAAACTCTGCCTCAAAAGCAGTGTCAATGCTTTCAAGGACCTTCAAAACTGATCCAAAGGGATAGCCAGCTTAGTCTAGTTCAGAAAAAAGCAAACAAACAAGATGTCCTATGGCACTTATAGACTAACAAATATATTTATTGCATGAGCTTTTGTGGGAGAAAATCCAGTTTTGTCAGATGCTTTGAAGATGGGGGAACTTACAGAATGGGAGGAAATAAATGCAAGGAAGTGTAAGTCATGGGAACAGGTCACACTGTAACAGCAAATCAAAACAGTTGTAAAACTTCAAACACTGGGTAACAGCATACAGAGGGAGATGAAGTCAAATCACCTGTTGTAATGAGAGAAAAATCCAATGTCCCTATTAAGTCCTGAAGCAATGCAACTGAGTTTGTAAATAAATTCAGCTTCAGTAGCTTGTCTTTGAGGCCTTGATCTGCTTGAGCACAGCAGCAAATCACTAATGGAGTGATCAGGAAGATTGAAATGCTGACCCACTAGTTTTAGAGTGTTGTGATTTCTGATGTCAGATTTATTCTTTTGAATTATATCATGCTTGCAAAACAGGAGATGTGTTGAAAGACTCACATCTAGGAACTGTGATTAGACATTACCAGTACTCAAGTTTTTCAGCAACACATGAGGTTTAGATGTTCAATTCAATCGTAACAATCTAGGGTGTGTTTTCATTGGGGAGCTAATCCAGGATGTTATGGCTTAAGCCAGGTTTTCCACTTGACTAATATTTGAGATTGGCCCAGTAAAGAAACAAACAAGAGAATCCAACCTCACAAGCTCTGTTGATTTTTTTTTTTTTCTATTTGACATGAGGCTTTTGATAACCATTAGAGGTTGGCTGCTAAAAGTTCTGGTTTCTTGCTTTGATATTTGAGCATCACCTTTTCCATAAGACCCTGGCTGCCGCTAGAAAGCACAGATGATGTTGAAATTTGTAATAGTGAAGTAATGACCAATATTCAGTTTAACTGTAGGCATAAGCTGGTACACAGTTAATGCCCTTTCCTACTAAATCAAGCAAAGAACAAAGAATTTAAAAGTTCAGACAAAGCCTTTGGAATATTTGCTCTCTCTCTCTCTCTCTCTCACACACACACGAGTGTTTGGTTGTGGATATTCTAGTTGGGGGTAACCTGTCATTTAACATGAATGAAGGAGCATAGTGTGCACACAATAAGGATAGGACATGCAGATGATATTGAACCAATCTTAAAATTTTGACCTAATGTGAAACGCTGAAGCTGAGGATTGTGAAATGCTGAAATAGGACATACTCTCCTAAATGTCATAGAGAGAGATTTTCAGTGATAACACAGTGCCATACAAATCCTCACAAACATCCACACTGCAACTCAGCCAGAACACCCAATAAACCCAGCCCCTAAATAGAGCACAAACCGTTGTTGACCCTTGACACAAATCAGTACAAATATGTCTGTCCATTGCAAGTTAGACATAACTTAATCAGACCACACAATTATCCCAAACATCATTCTGAAGATTAGAATGTCTGTTGAGTCTGTAAGAAATGATGGGCATAAATACAAGAATGCTTGAGAGCTCTTCTGCTTTGTATATCACCAGATTCTATTTACCACTGGGATTCACAATCTGTTATTGTCCATTTGTTAAGTTCTTAGTCATTTCAGGCTTTTTAAACATACATGAGTTGACAAATTACACTTGTGTGATGGCAAAGGTTTTTGACTGCTTCAGAAGACAAAAATTTCCTAGGGATATACATTTGGCAAAGCAATTGGAAAACATGACAACTAGGAAGAGGGACCTCTATTAAGAGCTTTTGATTAATCACTAATGGACAGAAACTGCGATGTCAACCTCCTTTCCCCTCCCTGTCCCTTTGCTTCCCTTCTTTTTTCTCCTATTTAGATCCTTTAGCTTTCTGTTCATTTTATTTTTCCTTTTCAATTATCCAAGTAGATTTGCATTACAATGAAAACCCATAAAATTAAAAGTAAATAAAAATGTATCTGCACACTTAAAAGTTCATTATAGTAAACAAGTTAACATGAAAAATAAATTGAAGATTCAAGCTCATTGAAGCATTAATCAGGAAAACAACTCCACTCTCAGTTACCTTAGTATAAATCAGGAAGTCAGTAGAGAAGCACTCCTAGAAAACCAGGATAAATCAGATTGAATAACATCAAGAGAGGTGACTTTCTTCTTATTTGTCTTCAGTTCTTTAAGTCTTTATATAAATTCATGCCCAGTGTACCTGCACAGACTGAGAATACCACCTTCCCAGCACTCTTCCCCATGTGCAGCATTGATGTCCCCTATATATATTTTGGTGATCACATAAGAATTGTTCCCAAAGAGAATCTACTATGATGTTGCCAGGCAACCTACAATAGCTGAGGGGGAGTCGCTTGGTCATCAGACAAAGCAGTAATGAGGTGCAATATGATTGTGATTCCCTAATCATTGCTTTGCAGGCACAGTATTGTCACATCACTGTAATATGATGTGAACATGCCACTGCAGCATTGCAGTGCAGACATTGTCAAAGGGCAGCCGGACTCATGCATCAATATAGGTGCCCCTGCTCATTATCCTCATTTCACTTTGGAAGCATATTAATTCCTGCTCTATCTCTAATATCTTTGATAGAGTGAAACCATCATCCTCTCTTTCCTATTTCTTTTCTTCCTCACTTAGGTTCTTCCTACTGTTCCTGCTGGAGAGAAGGCAGATGTGTCCCCTCTCTTTCTCCTCCTGAATGCTGTGTACCATTGTTCTCTCTTTATCTACTAGCCTTTCTGAGGTGTGATCTTCCCACCACTATGCATGAATAATTTCAGCTGTGTTCTACATGTGGCTGTCAGGAAGAACAGGACTCTGAGTGGGATGTGGGGGGAGCTGTCCTGATTTCTCAACACCCTCTGAACTTTCCTTAATATCACATTCAAGAATGGAGATTGCTCCTCTTTGCCAGCAAGCCTTTGCACTTCCTCAGTTTTGCCACAGCTTGGAAGGAGTCGCTCCAACTTATGCTCTCCATGGCAGCCACACATTTGAACCCTCAAATCCTTGGAAAACCCAGTGCCACGTGTTGAGAGGCTTACCAAATTCTTACATGGGCAAACTTCCAGTGAAGTTAATAGAGCTTTTCACATGAGTCATGATAAGGCCCAAAGATTTATAGGTGCTTGGGTTTTTATCCTATGTCCTAACCCGTTCCCCCTCATACTGAACATGAAAAGATTTCTGACTCTACAAACTTGTCCCATAGCTGAGTGCTGCTGAAATTCTTGCTGGCTGCAACCATGCTGGCTTCTATCATTGCTCTTCAGTGAGTCGGAAAGAGTTCAGACAGTTTTATGTATGTAGTGCCCTCCTGTAAAATACACCATTCATGTGCAGGTGATCATGTCTTACTTTAGTTTCTGAAGCAAGGAAATATAGTATGCCTGCTGTTAACTGATATGCAAATATGTTATTCCTTTAAGTCTAGAGATAGAGGCCTAAATTGTTGTTACAGGTCATTCTGGATTAGATAGATAGATAGATAGATAGATAGATAGATAGATAGATAGATACTATCTATCTCCAAGTACATCTACCTCATATGCTAATTAATATTTGCAGATAACACCACATGGAAAATGGTTGAGAAGACAAGTTTAGAATTCTGAGTCATTGCCTTTCTGGCCCTTTTGTAAAACTGACTCAGTTTCAATGAGTTCCTTAATGATCCTACATTCTACCAAGACACAGACTTATGTCTCCTAGACTAAGTCAAGCTGTCAGTAAGGGAGATAACTTATGACAATGAGGCACAACTTATCTGAAAGCTAAACATTGAAGAGACAATTTAGCTAAGAGTTAAACTGTGCAAAGGCAACTTAGCAACAAGCAATTTAGCTGACAACATTGTTCTTGCTTTGTGGTAACCATATTTCCACTGCAGACGCCTTTGCAAATGAGCTGCTTTGCAAGTTTGACTTTGCAGAAGCAATCCAGCTGCAAACAAACTTCACAGAACCATGTCTGTCCAGTAACAAATTCTAATTGGCTAAAGAATTGTGATTAACAGCATAGTATCAATATTAAAAACAATAACTGGTAAACCCAAATAGGGTGGTGGTGTAATGTCTTGGCGGAATACCAAAAAAAGGGCAGAGCAATGTAACAGTAACATTTTGAAACTGAAACTGGGTTGTGGAACAGGGATAAAAGGTTGCAAAAAGTCCACACAAACCAAAGGTCTACGGAGGCACATATCAGATAGCCGAACTCCGGACTGATCACTTGAAGTTCCCTCCCCAGAAATGAATCAAATTGCCGGTAAGCTCACAGGCTAAGAATGAAGTGTCCTACCCAGGATAAGACCGGTGCACCAGAATTAAATCAAAATTGAATCTGGATCAGGTGAATAAGCCATGGTTCTGTAAGTATAAGGGATGATGCTTAACAGTACTGATTGTAGCCCAGTATCAGTTTGAGGAGTTAATAATAGGAGCAGGTTTAGGAATTGTAGTTAAACTTTTGCTGTAATGAACCTTTTGCTATCTCTTTGGGTTTTTTGCCTTAGAACATTAAAAAAGAATAATAAATGATTATTAATTCTAACTAGATGTAAATAACTAAATTAAGTTAATAAAATAAATTAAATGTACTGTGTCTGTTTCAGTGTCTCATCCCCCTCAACTGTATCCAAAGAATCCATTTTTAAATTGCAAAACCACACAGGCAAAGTCATGGATATCCACATTATATCTGCATACATGGATGCAATACAGATACCCAGGGACCATTTTTTGTGGATGCAGATTAGACGCAGAGCCACACGTTTGTATCCACCTAAGGCTTTACTCTTAAGCTTCTCTGAGATCAAATGTAGCCCTTTTCCTCTGACTGGGTCCTCCTGAAATTTCTAGTGGAAACTAAGACATACATTGACCTCAGAAAAAAGTTACAAAAATTCTCACTGTGTCTTCAGTGTGTTAACAGGAGTATTGTAGACAAGACATGGGAGGCAATTGTGTAATCTCCTTGGCCCTGCTTATGATGCAGGTGGATCATTGTGTCTAGATATGGGCACCACGCTTCAAGAAAGAATTTAGCAATGTTGGCAGATGGTGGTTGGGAAGGATCAGGGAATGGTTGAATTTTAATTTCCATTCCCAATGACCTATCCTGAAGCTAATTACTGCTATCAAGTAGGTTGGGGGAGATTGCAAAGGAGGGAACTGTGTTTTGCTGATTCTCTAGTCCTTCTGTTGCCTGCTCCTGTCCCAGTGTAGCCATACACTGTCCCAGTGTAGTTGTATATGTTTTAATAAAACTGATTAGGGGCAGGTGAAGTCATCAATGAGAATTCTTACCAGTTGCTTCACCTGTACATTTACCTTCCCTCATAGAGTTACTTGAGGTAACAGAATGGTGGTATGGAATTCACAATGAGAGAAAGAATGAGGATTGGTTGAGTTATCTCTAATGTCACCATGGCCTTAAACCCTGGGCTACTGATTTTTCCGTGTGTGTGTGTGTGTGTGTGTGTGTGTGTGTGTGTGTGTGTGTGATTCTATATATGAAAGGTCGGGAAAATCACTGTAAAACTTGCAAGCATCTTTGGCTACATCTATATTACAAAACTTCGTTCAGACTTCCTTAGTCTGAACTAAGCAATTTCTGGTTAGTTCAAACTAACTACAGGGTAGTTCAGACTAACTGCAGCTTTTTAGTTCGAACTAGGTGTGCATCCTAGTTCGAAACTAATTCGAACTAGAAAGCATGGCTAGTTCGAACTAATGGCTTAGTTCAAACTTTTTTAGTTCAGACTAAAGTTCGAACTAAGCACTTAGTCCAGACTAACCAGTCAAACTTGTTAGTTCCGACTAAGCTTTGCTTAGTTTGAACTAAGAAATTTCTTAGTTTGAACTAGGTAAAGCTTAGTGTAGACATGGACCAATTGGCTAATGCAGACATCCCCTTTGGTGCTTGCACAGAGGAGCCCTGATGATTTAAAAAAAAAAATCGAGTTATCCACACCTAAGAAAATTCACATGCATCAGATAAATATTTAGAACCTGTCTTTCATTTACACCAAGGCCACTTTACAATTCTCTGTCATTTAATATAACTGGAATTGTACTCATTTAACATAGTCAGGGCAGAGTAAAGGGACCTTGGAACCAGTCTACACCAAAACTGTTGCACCAGTTACAGCCTGTTTATTACTACTATGATTTTGTATTGCTGTAGCACAGCATCACAGAAGATTAGGGTTGGAAGGGACTTCAGGAGCTTATTTAGTTCTGCCCCCTGTTCATAACAGGAAGAATGCCACCCTAATCATTCAATCCAGGGCTTTGTCCAGCAGAGCCTTAAAAGACTTGAAGGTTGGAGATTCCATTAGTGCCTATAGATTCCAAGCTAAGATTGTGACCTGGATACCCGAATGTGTTTGTGTTTTACCAGTCTAGCACTGTGGGACATTCACAGTGATGATCACTGAGAGTGAAAGACAGTCCACAAAATTTACAGTCTACATAGTAAAAACAGAGTGAAGAAGGGGAAACATCTTTACTAGGGGACACAAAGCACTTTTCCTCTATCTACCTAGCCGGCTAGCATATGAGTTACAGATGCACAGCCTGTTATTTAGAAAAGACCATGATCCCAGCTAGAATACATGGTGATGTGGGATCGCATCACAATTTTACTGACATGATTAATTTTACTACAGGTGCCCTGCTGAACTGCTCCCTCAGTCACCCTTTGCTTTTAGGTTGTTTTCACAGCTACAGAAATGCAATGATTTCAGGGACTATTGATGGTGCTCTTCCCCTCTCAGTAGTGCATGTAGATATCGCCCTGGAAGATCTAGGTGAAAGTCTGATCCAAAGAACAGTTTTTTTTTCTCCCAGATTACTCTGTATCATGCAGAACAGGGACCCGTGGTCTCCACCTGTCAAAGACAGTTCTCTAGACACCAGAAACAAATAAACTGCCTTGAAAATGTTCCAACCATCTTTAGTTACATAAAAAGGCAATCCATAATCTGCCTTCCAAATCTAAAAAGTACCAGTCCCTAATGGCCTTGTTGCTGTGTGTGGAATTCACCAAGCTTAACTACATTCATTTTAACCTAGGAACATGCAAATGGATTTGGCAAATATCTGTCCTGGAGACAGCAATTTATTGTGAGCTTTCCTCAGGGCCTGCTTTACTTCTTTGTTCCTCAGGCTGTAAATGAGGAGATTGACTACTGGAGTGAGGATGGTGTAGAAGACAGAGAACACCATGTTGAGACTTCTCAGTGTTTTATTGTTTAGCAGCATTTAGATAACTAGAGTTTCATAGAAAATTGTCACCACGATGAGATGAGAAGAGCAGGTGGAAAAAGCCTTTTGCTTCCCAGAGATGGAAGGAATTCTCCGGATGGTGGAGATGATATGAAAATAAGATGCCAGGATCAGTGCAAATGGCGGCAGAATGAACATTGATGAGAACATGACAGGAGTAGATTACAACATGCAGACACTACTGAAGACAGTTTTAATGGTGGGCTTAAATCACAAAAGAAATAGTCAATTTCACTGGGCCCACAGAATGATATTTGTGGCATCACAAATATTATGATGGCAACACATGTAACTCCACCTATCCAAGACCTAGCCACTAGTTTGAAACAGAACCGGCCATTCATGAGGAATGTGAAATAAAGAGGTTTGCATATATATTGCCACATACCACTCGTACAACAACACTGATAAGAGAACACTCTGTTGCTGCCAGAGACCAAAAGTATAAAATTGTACAATGCAATTTCTGACAGAAATGGTCCTGTCTCCATTCAAGAGACTGGCCAGGATCCTGGGCAGGATGGTGGAGGTATAACAAGTCTCCAAGCAAGACAAGTTCCCCCGGAAGAAATACATGGGGGTGTGAAGGTGTTTATGAACCAGAACAAGTGCAATGATGAGGACGTTCCTGGCCATAATCACAATGTAGATCACTAGAAACAGAAGAGAAACATCTGCAGTTGAAGAAGATTCCCAAATCCAAGGACGATGAATCCCATGGTGGATGTTCGATTTTTTCCTATTCAGGTTTCATCATGAGTTGCAGCTATGAAAATTTAATAAACTGACCAGTTTAATTTGCAGTATATGAACTTGAATTTACATACAGTGTCTATCTCTTTCATAAAAGTGTAGGGTCCAATTTGGGGCCTACCAGTTATTGCATGACTTTGAATATGTCACTAACTTTTTGTCTCGTCATTTGTCCTCTCTGTGCCAGACAGTCCTAGTTTTGGAAAAGGGTCTGTCCTGGTCTGGGGTCAGGAATGGCTGTGTCCAGTCTTATTAGGGAGGAAGCCATTTTGCAGAGTGTACTGCTCTCCCGCCAGCAGCATACATGTTATGTTAAGTCAGAGGGCATGAGCTATACCATTCTGGAACTATATTATTCTTTGATAGTCTTGGGATGTGCTGCTGGGTACCCTAGTCACTCAATCTCTCACACTCAGACTGTAAAAGTATTTAGACATTGTTCTTCACAATTTTGAAACATCTGAGTGATTTGATTTGGGGCTTAAGACTCATATTCCAAAGTGATTTGGTTCAACTTTTGAAGGGTATTTAGACTCTTAACAGAAACTTATTTCAAAGGGAAATGGGTGCCAAACATCCTTTGGAGAAACCCACAAGGCAACTCTATGTATTAGAGTGTCACCTGATCTTACACTTCCCTGCATTTATTTCCACCCATTCTGTAAGTTCTCCCATCTTACAAGCATCTGATAAAGTGGGATTTTCTCCCATGAAAGCTCATGCAATAAACAAATTTGTTAGTCTTTAAGTGCCACAGGACTCCTTGTTTGTTTTACTGAACTAGAGGAACACTGCTGCCCCTTTGAAACTGTACATTTTTAGATGCCAAAATATGTTTGAAAAACCTGTCCTGAGCCACTTTGGAACATAAGACATAACTGTGATTTCCAAACAACAGAAAATGGGGTTCTTCTTCTTCTTCTTCTTCTTCTTCTTCTTCTTCTTCTTCTTCTATTTTGGGGGTTTTTACATCTTTTTTTTTTCTTTTTTAATTAAAAAATCTGTTTGTGATGAAAAATTGAAAAAAAATATGAGAACTAAAACAACACATTTTACAAGGAAAGGGAAAATTTCCTCATCAACATCAAGCATTATGTTTTATAATGTGAGTGCAATTTGTATGACTCTAGGTTAAAGTGTGTCTTTGTGTTTTGACACTCATAGTTATCTGTGAATTGTGTGTTTATATGGCCAAGATTTTCAAAATGAGGTTGCATATTTATGTTAATAAAATTAGACTATTTTAGCAGAATGTGTTAAAATCTTTTCTGTATGAGTCTAATTATAGTCACAAAAGGAAGCCCACACACATATATATATGCATATACATATTAAAACATTCACTAATATTTTGGGCCAGAAACTCAGTTAATACAAATGGCAGGTAAAGCCAAAGGAGCCATGCTGGTTTACCCCACCTGAGGATCTGCTTTCAGGTCCTAAGAACTGCAGTGAATTACATCATTAATGTAATTATGTAGCTATATATATACAAACGAATGTATCTACTCCATACAGAAAAAAAGAGCTTTTGGATTTTATCAAACTCAGAGCATTGGTCATGACAGGATTCAAAAGAAATACAGATGCTAAGGTAACGTTTTAGCTGGGATTTTCAAATTAATGAAAATTCGGTGCCCAGATCTGGTAAGCATCTGTGAAAATATCAACTTTTACCTATAAGCTTGGCAGATTTAGGTATTTTTTTAACATTTTGTTGGATTATATCAGTATTTATTTTGAAGACTTATTCCCCATTTTTATCTGTTTAAATGTTCATTTATGCAAAATTATAGGTGATAAGTGTTTTTCTTTTTTTGAGTTTTATCTATCTAAATTTTCAGAATTACTGGAAATTATGGCAGTAATGGATAATCAAACAATAACTATTTAATGACAGTAGACAGTGAGATTTAAAAAAGTTAAAGCTTTAAAATCAACAAAACACAAACTGCCAACATCACGTCAACATATGTATTCTATATATCCTTAAATCAAAACCTAATAATTTTTCTTACTTTGTCCATGGGTAAATTTTGACTATTATCAACAGAAATATTTTTATGTCAGTTTATATGTGTTCAGTATAATCAACAATTACAGATGAAAAACTAATCCTTCCAAGACTAGATATAGAGCTAAACATGCAAAAAACAGAGATCGTGCTTTTCTTTTTTAATGTCACCGTTACAAAGGCATCTGTCCAGAAACGATTGGTCTTATACCAGTTCCACAAATTAAATAAGCTTTTCATGAGAAACTCTTTTGGAGGGATTGTTTTTCCTTGTTTTGTTTTCCTGTTGAAAAATCCATGTTTTCATTGAAAACTCCTGCATCTCAAAATATTTTTTTTTCCTTTTTGCAATCAAAACTAAAATATTTTTGGGATTCAGATTTTCTGGGAAAGACAATTAAAATAAAATGAAAAGCAGTCTTTTCAAGAGGAATAAAAATTCCTTGCATTTTTTTTTCAATTTTAAAAATGTAGAATAAAAAAAAGTGGGGGCACAGAGATACTTTTCATTCTGATGTGCCCATTATCAATCTCTCACCAAATCACCTATATGAAAATTAATTGACAGTATTGCAGCATGATACCCAAAGTGCAGTCACTTATATGTTGTGATGATCACCAGAGAATTAGCCCCAAAGAGGATCTGTTGAGGTATTACCTTGAACCTTAGTTGAAGAGTCGAGGTTTCCCACTTTAACCAGCTAGCTACATCTGATGCATCAGTCTACTGAAAGTGGACACCACAGATCAGTGCATTTGAGAATTTACGAATAAGGAGTACTGTGACATTTTTAAAGACTAACAAAGTTTTGTGGGCAAAGTCCCACTTCATCAGATGCCAGAGTGGTACAGGACTCCTAATTTCTTTTGCTGAACTAGACTAATATGCCCAGAGGTGGCTTTTGGGGTATGTGAAGCAGGCAGAAGCCAAAGGCCCCTAGGAGTCAGGGGCATGTAGTGGTTGCCTGCTTCACCTAACCAAGCATTTGCCAGGTGGTGGGAGAGTGGGAGACAGTGGATCGCCAAGGCCAGAAGTTGCACTGCCCACCTGTCTACCCAGTCTCTCTGCAGAGGGGGCAGAGCAGCACTCCCCACCTACCCACAGCTGGCCACACCACCCCAGGAGGAGGGAGGAGAGGGGATGGTGTGGAGCTGCGGACTGCATGGGGTGGGGCCCTGAAGCAGCTAGTTCTGAAGAGATTAAGTTGCTTTGCCCCTGGCCACCCCAGGCCCAAATGGAGGCTGCTTCACCCCCAGGCCCTCGATCAGGCCCATTTAGGCCTGGGGAGGCCAGGGGTGAAGCAGCCCAAACTCTTCGGAGCGGGCTGTTCCGGAGGATCCCACTCCCAGGCAGCCACAGCTCCGCACTGGCCCTATCTGCCCTCTGGGGATGTGCGGCCAGCTGGGGGTGGCCAGGTAGTGCTGCTCTGCCCCTGCTGCGGAGAGGCCGGGTGGACAGGTGGGAGGCACAACTTCTGGCCCTTGTGCTCCATGACCCCCACTCCCCCCCCCGTGGGCATTGGGATTGTGGGCGCCAGTTAGGGCTGCAGGGGTGACCAGGTCCCCAGTGAGGGTGGCAGTGGGCGCCTATAGGTGGCCCCATAAAGGGCCTTCTTCTAGGCCCCAAAATTGCCTAAGGCTGTCTCTGAGCATGCCTACTCCTTTGGATCTTGAGAATTTACATTGAGTTATTCAATGTTCCTCCACGTGCCGATTCACTGAATACATTTTTCAACCTTTAAAACCGCACATTTATTTCTTGCAGTTTCACTTGATTCTCTAGTGTGACAAATTGTACCTCAAATGAGACCCTGTACTCCATAGTCACTACTTTTATATGGTTAGGATCTATTTTGTCTGAAGTGAGACTTATGTGTTATCACTGGAAAACTCATAATATGCCAAACTTTAGTATCCTGTAGAAATATGTGTATCAACAATATGTGTGAATTTTTAGTTTTATTCTATGATGTCGCTGAATTTTGCTATGATTCTGGGAACTATCTACGGACGTAGCATAACAGCGTGGTGGTAATGGGCTATTACCTTTGTAACTAGCCATCTACCAGCAATGGAGAATTTATAAACAATGTATTTACAATTCATATGAAGGATAATATGCCAGTGACCAGGCAAAGACTTCCCCAGTACAAAGGGTCAAAGTTTACATACTCCGGGTAGGGAGACCTCACTACCTCTCACAGCACCGATGAATACCTGAAGGATGCTAGTTAAAGGTAAAAAAAGCAAGGAGTCATGTGGCACTTAAAAACTAACCGATTTATTTAGTTAAATATTAATTTAGTTTATTTATTTAGTTAAAGTTAGTGCTTCTAGGCTCACAGAGAACACAGACTGTGAAAATATTTTGCAGCTAATGGTGAGACAACTTATTTGATTTTTGAACAATTAGCCTTGGTAAAGTTTAGGGATTAGTTTGAGGGGTTTATTTTCTCTTATACTTCTTTTTTAACCAACTCTGACATTCATGCCTTATCTCTTATGATTACTTCAAATCTATCTTTCAGTAGCTAATAAACTTGTTTTAGGTTTTCGACTGAACCAATGTGTTTGAACTAAAGTGTTTGGGAAATGTCACTTGACAAACAAGGCAAGTGCACAAATGTTATCTTTTGTTGGCATGGGAAACTATTAATGAGCTTGCACTGTTCAAGCATGTGCTGGAATTTACAGGTGTTGTGTTATATCTATATGTAATTCACAAGTGGCTGGGGAAATGTTCATGTAACTTAGCTTGGATTGACTGAATGCTAGAGGCTGGGTGTGAACAGAGCCTGGAGAAGTTTGTCATCCACTAGCAAATCAATGTAAAAGGCACCTGGGGCTGGAGAATTAAGTGAGCACAGTAGTCCAAGTTTTACCCTGGGGATTGGCAAAAACACCATGCAAACTAAAGTCACATCAGCATACCCTTAGTGCCTGCTATTTTACTTCCCAGCCTGGGACATGAAAAAGGTGAGGTTACTTATTTCTTTTATTATCAGTGCACTACTGCACAAAACTCAGTCAAAGGTAAATGATAATTAGAAGCAAGGAGTTCTGTGGCACATACAAACTAACAAATTTATTTATCACATGAGCTTTTGTGGGAGAAAAAAGAATGTGGATAAATTGAAGAGAATCCAATCGAGGGCAATAAATATGTTTAGCAGACTGGAGCACATGACTTATGAGGAGACACTGAGGGAACTAGGCTTGTTTAGTCTACAGAAGAGAAGGCAGGGATTTGACAGTGGTCTTCAACTACACAAAAGATGATTCTAGGAACAATGGAACTGGGATGTCTTCAGTGGTGGTAGATAATAGAACCAGGAGCAATGATGTCAAGTAGCAAGTTCTAGAGTGGAAATTAGGAAAACCTTTTTCACTTGCAGGGTGCTGAAGCACTGGAATGGGTTCCGTAGGAAAGTGGTTGACTCCCCATCCTTACAGGTTTTAAGGTGTGGCTTGAAAGCCCTGGCTGAGCTGAGTTAGTTGGGGTTGGTTGTACTTTGAACAGTGGTTTAAACTCGACGACTCTGAAGTTTCCCTCTGCAATTCCGAATGGTATATCACTGTGTCACCCCCAGTCCCTGCAGTACTGGGATCTGTGTGAACCACCCACTCCTGTG
Source organism: Podocnemis expansa (assembly GCA_007922195.1). NCBI lineage: Eukaryota > Metazoa > Chordata > Testudines > Podocnemididae > Podocnemis > Podocnemis expansa. The sequence goes on from ML681991.1 coordinate 46,577,608, forward strand.
TTAGTTCAACCAGAGTCTCTTGCAAACAAGCCATCCCTGTCTCTCTGAATGAACGCTTCTTGCCCCCTCCCAGGACTCGGCAATGGTGTGCCTTTCAGCCAGTATCTGCAGTCCCAGAAACAACCCTAGGAACTGTCATATTACTGAGTTCAGTGCTGCCCATTGGTCCCTGCAACCTATTGGTTAGTCAATTTGTCAAAGAAACTGATGTGAAAAATTGATATGTCATGCTAAATGAGGTCGCTACACATGCACTTGAATCACATCCACTTCTTTAGCTAAACCAAACAAATAAGTTTACTAAGTACCGAAAAATTTTGAGTGATTATAAGCCAGAGGAATATAAAGCAGTTTTGATCAGGAAGAAATAAAGCAAATCACATTCTAAATCAAGCTTAATACTTATAGTAGTTTCCCCAAGTTAAATGAAGGTGGGTTACTTACCAGTAGGCATCCTTCTTCTAGATGGGCTGCTCACATACATTCAGTATTAGGTGTCTACATGCCACAGCACATGATTGGTTGGAAACTTTTTAACCCTAGTCCGTCAGAGCAGGGTCAGCAACCAAAGCCCGCTCTGGCCACTCCTGTGGCTGTATACATGGCCCTGATCTTAATCCTCCTCAGTCCCTTCTAGTCACTGACTCCAAGTATCACGGATGGTGGGTGGGTTCTGAATGAATGCAAGCAGCCCATCTCAGAGAAAGATGGTTACTGGTAAGTAACTCACCCTTCTTCTTCGAGCTTTGCTCACATCATTCAGTATTAGGTGACTATTAGACGTACTGTGGATGGTGGATGGAGTTGGGTTTTTCCTGCCTTCAACACGGCTACCCCCCATAAAGGCAACTCCAAGCCATGGAAGGATGCCTGAATAGTAGGCTTTTTGGTCTACTATGAGGTGATGTACTGTAGCCCTCAATTTGTTCTGAGAACACTGTATGAGAGAACCAGTGAGAGGTTGTGTGTCACCCTGCCTTGGAGGGCAGAAGCATTAATACTGGCCTCTCCTAAATCACTTTGGACTCCCTCCATTTTGAGTGTGGCTAAAACAATCAAGAAAACAAAGGAAGTTCCACACTTCACCTACCCACTGTGAGATGATTGATTCTCACATCCCAGGAGATAAAGGGCGGATAAAACCCACCCTCTCCACACCTGAGGGGTTTTAACACTTCAACCTGTGAGTGTCTAAGCTGGTTTGACAGATCAAACAGCTGATGGTGCAACAAGGATGGTATTTATTGGACAATATTGTTCTAGCAGAAGTAGTCCCAACTTGATGAGGGGGCCCATTTTGAGGGGTATTAGCTAACCAGGCAGAAGGGAAGCTAGTAACATTGCACCTCAGGTCCTAGAAGCAGGTATGACTTCTGAGTCCCTTCAACAAGGTGGGAAAGGAACTGTAACACAGACTCACCAGGTTGCTGGTTTGAGGTCCGTGGCTTCTAAACATAACCTGGTTCGGACTCTGTCAAAAAGGACCCTGGTGTGAACCCCCTCTGTTTAAACTGTCTTGAAGGTAGTGAGCTGGTGGGGGCCCCTCAATCATTTAGTGAGGGGAAAAAAACCTCAAATAGATGGCCTATACCCATGTTCTGATATGAAAAGGAAATTCTTTGTTTCAGGACCCCCTTTCAGTAGGACCAAAGAAAACCCTATTTGGGATGGCAAGGGAATCTTTAGGGATTAGAATTAAGATATGCGATAGTAAGGAGAAGGGGATAAGGGTGTTTGTCTCAGGTCTAGGTCATCACTAGCGATTCTGGAGCTGACTGTGATCATTCTCCAGGCTCCTCTTGACCCACTGGACAGACATGAGCAAGATTGGGTAGGGGGAGTGGAAGAGGGATGAAGTGCTAAGCTAATAAGACTCTCTTCTGTCCTCTGTGGCAAGTGCTCAGGGTATGTAAGTTCTCCAGTGGCCCTTCGTAAATAAACTGTGGGCCGCCTGTGGGTTGCAAGGAGATGAGACCCAGGAACTGTGGAGCTGTCTTACACCTGAGTAAGGTTTGGACACTTGGGTGAACACCAAGTACCATCTCAAAGTCTCCCATGTGAGGACACTGAGGCTTTTACCTTACTCCACTTGCTCCCTGTGAGTGTGCCCTCTGGTATTGTGTGTGTGTGTGGGGGGGCAGAATCTCCTCCTGGGCGTACAGGTGGGGAATGTGCTTTATTCCCCCCAGTCAGAAGTGGTGATGTGTTTTACCAGCTTTCTGACAGCTGAAGGTGAGGGGGGCAAGAACTGTTGAGCATCTTACTTTCACAAGGAGTGGGGGGAGGAGTGGGGTTACCACCACGAAAAGTTAGGCCTTTGTCCACCAAGTGGGGAGAACTTGCCTAAAAGTGAATCATACAGTACATTGTTTGCTTCACTTGAGGACCTCAGTGGTGCATACTACCACATGATGTGTTAATCCAAACAGGTATGGGCTGGGGGGATACATAGACTATGGATGGGTACCTCATGTAGGCTGCCCAAGAAGGTGCAGATGTCCCACAGCTCTGAGTGAAAGACCTCCTTCAAGGTCCTTGTAGCGCTTACTTCTCTTACGGGGAAACACAGAATCCCTAGCGGGAAAGGGAGGGGTATGCATATTGTTTATTTCCACCTTGGTGACGGTGGTTAATTTCCCTCTCAGAGAGCCAAGGCATTAACGCAGGCTGGCTTGGAGGGGTAAATGCTCAGTGTGGTATAACATTGCTAATAGAAGTGAAGGCTCATCCTAGCACAGGCCTACAGAGGGGTCAAGGAGCCCTGAAAAGTCTGTAAGGGGAACCTGAGCTGAGGAGAAGGAGAGAGAGAGAGAGAGAGAGAGAGAGCCTGAGCCTGTGGGAGGGCAAGCCAGTGGGACCTGATGGGTCTAACATCAGTGCCCCGTGTTCCCTGCTTCCCACTATTAGAGTTGTATGTGGCATGGAAGGGAAGCATTAAATTAGTCCCCATCTCCTTTACGGGTGGGAGGATGATTTTTCTCCATGCCTGCATGATGCATGGGTACCTCCCAGGGCAGGTCACATTGGGAGTGTGGTGGAAGGGCAACTCAATCAGGTTGCAAAATGACTAGGAGGGTTTAAGGTTTTTTCTTGCCCCTTGTCTTGCATGTTCTCAGGAGGTCCAGGTGTTGGGACCCCTGGGTCTCCAACAGCAGAGCTGGGAGGGATTAGAGGTCTAGTCCCTTGTCCAGCAAGGTGGGAGTTATCTAAAAATCAGCCCTTGTTTGAGTGGAAGCAGGGCTACGGTGAGTCAAGCAGATGCTAAGTCATGCATGGAGGAAGAAATCTAGACAGCTAACTATTAGATGAGTGCAGTACTCTAGTATGCATCCAGGGTAACTCAGGCTTTAGTGTGAATGGAGCGGAGCCTGGGTGGGAGGCTGCGGGGAAATGTCTGAACACCAAGTCCCTAAGAGTGTAATTGGCTCTAGAGTGGTAGAATAGGACACCAAAGGAAGCATTCTGGTGGCATTCATACCTCTTGGCTTTAGCATGAGGAATGCTGGAGGAGAAGCGCTGGATGTATCGAGCTAAGAGTTGTATAAGACCCTGGGAGAGAATGAGGAGTGATTTGACTCCAACACTGGGAATTGGGCCTGAAGGCCTGGGACTGGCAGCAGCTGAGAGAAAGAGAAAATGAGATGGGGCCCTGAGGTGAGGAGGAATAATGTGGTGCACCTCCACCACCTTCTGAGCCTGGTCACTCTACACTCCAACCTGAGAAAAGTGTTCTTGGATCCCAGATATATCGCTCTTCCACTTCTAGCTACAGATGGGTTTCCACCCAGGGCCTACATTGCTGATTTCTGAGGGGTTGCTGAGATAGGAGTGTGGATGAAACATGAGGGGGTTAGTGAGTAGAGAAGGGCCTCTCTGGTGAGGCCAAGCACTCTAATGGGAAGTCCCAGCTGATGGAGGAGATCTTGAGGCCCTGGAGGGGACCACTCACGAGGTTGGTACTGGTAGGTGCCCAGTTCCAGCAATCCGTCATGGGCCTATCTGCCCCTGTGTGAGGGGGATGCCTCCCCAGGGCTCAGGAACATGTTTTCTCCTAGAGTTGAGGTGTTGGGCTTGCCCCAGCACCAGAACAAGATGGGGCTGGGGTGGTTGATGCTGGAGACATGGTGCCAGATAGAAGAAGAACATGATTGCTCCTGGTGTTGAAGTCTTGGGCTTGCCCCAGCACCAGTGCAAGATGGGGCTGGGGTGGTTGGTGCTGGTGATGAGGCTGCGCTACGGTGCCAGGGAGAAGAAGAACTCACTCTGTGGCACTTAGCTGTAGGGTCTCGACTGGTAGCAGTGGGTCCTCCAGCAGAGGGATAAACTCCCTCTGGCTGAGGTACTGGTGAGCTCAGTACCAAGATGGGAGATGGAGATCAGTGCTGCACCAGAGCGGTTCATGTCCCTGTGAGGAAAGGCAGTTTTCCTCTCTGTGTCTGAGGCTTGGGAGGTGGAGGCATAGGCAAAAGCAAGAGAGCTTTTGCTGCCTCAAAAGCCTCTGGGGTAGGAGGGACCTCCATGACCTGCTGGCCTTGGTCCTGAGAGTGGGCCAGTTAAGGACAGCTGGAGAGGCGCCTGCACTTTGGCACCAAGATGGATGCCGAGTGTGTCTTCTTGTGCTCCCAAGGGGAGCGGTACTGAGAGTGCTCCTGTGCTGATCTGGCACACGGTCCTGGTCGCTCCAGTGGCAACCCTGATTCTCCAAGGATAGGCTGCCGTACTTGCTCCAGGGCCAATGCACGGCCTCTCTTCTCCCTGTCTTTCAGGGTGCTTGGTTTGAAGGACCAATGGACAGAGCAATCAGTAGCCTGGTGGGATTCAGCCAGGCACCATAGGCACTTCTTGTGGGGGTCATCCCACAGGAAGGCCTTGCCACAAGAAGCACAGTGTTTAAAGCCTGACATTGATGGCGGCATTTGGGAGCAATCTCCTGCCTCCAGGTTTATACACTCAGTAGAAGCAGCAGTTCTCGATAGAATGATGTCCATGGACAGATCTTCCAAACAGAACAGGTGGCTCATACACAGCAGAATAGACAGGCGGTTGCACAGTTGCAAGGAGTGGGCTGTTCCAAAACTGTCTCTGAGGGCAGAAAAAGGAACTGAGGAGGATCAGGGTTGGGGCCATATATCTAGCCATGGGAGTGGCCAGAGGGGGCGTTGGCTGCTGACCCTGCTCTGACAGGCTAGAGCTAAAATGCTTCCAACCTATCATGCACTGCAGCATGTAGACACCTAATACTGAATGTATGCGAGCAGTGCTCAAAGAAGAATGCTCATCACAAGCTAGTTGGTCTGCCTGTGGGTGTTCATGATATTGTACTGTAGATGGATTTGTTTGCAAGACAGAGCTCCAGAGACCAAAATGTCCCTCATTTTAAGTTTCCCCCTCCAATCCCTGGGGTCAGGTGATTAGCCATATCTGGAATTGCTTTTCCACTTGAGTTAAGTCAGCATCAACTTATCAGATGTTCAGGATAGTCCGTTGCCCTTGGAGGAGTTGGATTGTTTTACGCATGGCTCAGGGAGGTGTGAATTACCTCTGCTTTTAGTGTTTGTCTTAATCTATTCAAGTTATGGGAGACACATATTTGGGAATGTTACATGGCAGAGCTTCATAACCATACACATTGACATTGCAAGAAACATACTACTATCTATAGTATTTAGCATGTCACAAGCCTTCCAAAAAACCCTGAAATGCTAAGATGACATATTTTGCATTAAACAGTACACAGTTACACTACAAGGTTGAGCATAAATGACATACAAGCACATCATAAAAGTGTTCATGCAGTGCACAGAATAGCAATGAACTCCTCAGATCCCTTCCAGTACTAATATCCTATGGTTCTATGATTCTAAAGTAGATAGGAACTGCCAGATTGTGCATAAAGCTAGCTGGAAAACAGAATCTCTTTCCTGAAGGAAATTCTGATATTTTGAAATTTCTTTTCTTCCCAAATAGGGATGAAATCAAAATCTCAAAATATGTTGTGGAATGGTAATTCCAAAATATTTAAATTCAGAAATTTAAAAATGTCCCTGAAACAACATCATGTTTCATTCAGATATTGATATTACACACACACACACACACACACACACACACACACACACACACACACACACACACACACTAAAGTATATAATGACAATAAAGATGAAAATAACTGAGGATATTGAAAAGAAGCAAATGAAAATGTCTGAACAAAATTATGCAGCTGGATTGCAAAAAATTTCCAAACTTTTAAAAAATATCAACATGAAACTTTTAGATTTCAGTGGAATAGCATTTTTGTGACAGAAAATTGCATTGTCAATTTGTTTTGCCAGCTCGAGTTGTGGATCCCTGTGTCCACAATTCAAGTCCTCCCCTCAGTATTAACATACAATTATGTTTCTTGAGAAAACATTTTCCTCTCTCTCCTGCTACCCATCAGTTTCCTAACAGCCCCTTTCACTTCCTTGTTCCTTAGGCTGTAAATAATAGGATTCAACATAGGAGTGATGGTTGTGTACATCAGAGCCAATACTTTGTTGCTGTCCGGAGAGTAATTAGACTTGAGCTTTAAGTAAATCAAGCTACCACTTGTATAATACAAGGTCACCACAATGAGGTGAGAGGAGCAGGTGAAAAAGGTCTTTCGTCTCCCTTCAGCTGAGGTCATCTTCAGAATGGCAGAGATGATATGGATGTATGAGACGAGGATGAGGCAAAATGGAATGAAGAGGACCAGCACTGCGGTTGTCATTGCCTGCATTTCATACAAAGTGGTGTCAATGCAAGAGAGCTTAATCAGTGGGGGAATGTCACAGAAGAAATAGTTAATCTTATTGGACCCGCAGAATGGCAAGGTAAAAACCCAGGCTGTCTGCACTAGGCCTACTATGTTACCACAGAACCATGAAACAACTACCAGTGAGAAACAAACCCTCCTGTTCATGAGCACCATGTACCTCAGTGGGTTGCATATGGCCATATAACGGTCATATGCCATTGCAGCCAAAAGGAAGCATTCTGAAGATCCTATGAAAAGTAGGAAGTACATTTGGGCAGCACAGCCAGTGTAGGAGATTCCCTTGTCCTCCAACAGGAAGTTCAGCAGCATCTTGGGGACAGTGACCGAGGCATTGAGTATATCCAGGATGGACAGAACCCTGAGGAAGAAGTACATGGGGGTATGAAGACATGGTTCCAGTGTGACAATAATGATGATCATGTTTCCTACCAGGGTAATAAAGTAAATCAGTAGGAACATGCAGAACAGAGGTATCTGCAGAACAGGGTGGTTGGATAATCCCAAGAGGATGAATTCATTCATTGGTGTTACATTCCCTCTTCTTGATTCTTCCGTATACTTCATCTGGAGTAAGAATCAATTGACAAAGGTTACTGAGGAAATGAAACACTGCTGAAAAATTTCATTGATGATTTTTATAATGAAATTAACAGGTGGGTGGCTGGGTGGGTGGGTGGAAAATAGCTGCTTGCCATATAACAAAAAAAAAAGAAAGAAAGAAAAAATTCATTGGGAAACACCAAAATGGGATTTATTTTTTTTTTATCAAAATGCAGAGCATTTTCAGTTTGGGGCCATTTTCTTCTTTTATTGAATTTTTTGGCCATGATTTTTTTTTTCTCTCCCCATTTTTATTTAACCTTTCAGTAGACAAAAACTGAAGCATTTTCAGTTTTCAGTTTTTGAATGAAAAGTTTTATTTGACACCATTGTGAATCCCTGTATGGATCCTCAAAAAGGAGAATAGTTGTTTCAGCTAGGATTTTCAGAGACATTTAAAGGACTTAGGCACCCAATTACCATTTAGAGTCAGTGGAATTCACACAATATATTTTCTCAGGTCCCTTGCTCTATCCAATTCTGTGTCAGGAATGATTTAGGACAAGGATTCTACAGCTTAAAACTCCAGCAGAAGAAGATCCCTGATTCATCTCTCTTCCTGTGAACCCAACCCACTGTTTGGGATTCCCAGGGTTGTAGTCGTCATATATCACATATGAAGTGCTCAGTGGGTTATCTGATTTCCACAATTTATGGTCTATGAACGTTGACTTGGGGTCTGACTCTAGAAACATATTTTATCAGATAGAGTCCATATTGCTGCCACTAGTTGGATAAAAATGAATGGGACTTCTCATGGTAGTAAAATCACACCTAATAGATTTTGCAATTCAAGGCCATAATTCTGCAAAGATTTTTTCTTGAAGGTTTATCTTTATGCATTTTAAATAGCATTGGTGGGGGAAAATATCCATTGAAATGTTTTCAAACAGAATATAGGGGTTTTCACAAAATATATTTTTTTGCTGAAAAGGGTTACCTATTATCCCATAATTTCACTCAACTGTAAAAATTAAAGTCAATAAAAATTGTCCAAAAAACTTAAAACCCACAATGTACAAATGTGACAATTTAAATCCATACCAGTAGGAAAAAATGTAGAAAACCAATATTATCTGTCAAAATTAAGATAATAATAATTCCACCAAACTTTAATATATACTGTTACAACCATTGCTCAGAGACTTCTGGGTCTTGAAGTCAAACTTCAGTACCTCATATATTAAGCTTTTACTCCCTGATTCAACACCTGGTGTGCAAGCCGCAATGGCATTTGGACCACTTAGTGTAAGTGGTTATGTTAATATTTAGTAAAGCAGTCCTATCATTCAGTACAATATGGATTTTTGATACTTAAAAACTTAGCTTTTCGTAGCTGACTAGGAGATTAGGCCACCTGATTCCCAACAGGCTTAATGGGAGAATCTCAGCTAAAATTTCTGAACTGAAAAGAACATAAAGCTGAGGATTTGTTTTTAATCAAGACCATTTAAAACACAAACATGGAATGAGCAAAATCACAGTGACTTTCAGAAATCCCTTCCATAGGAAACAGTCTGATCAAATGTTTACAAATCCTTCTCTATGATTATTAATTGAAGAAAACATCTTAAAGATGTATAAGCTTGGCAGAATTGATTTTCTAATTTAATTTCCATTGCTAATATTAACACTTTTTATCTTATTAAATGATTTAATGATAGTGGACAGTGAGATGCAAAAAGTTAAAGTTCTATAACTGTTAAAACTGAAATTGTTACCACCACATCCCAAATATATGAAGAATCCTTAAATCAAGCTTCAATAAGTTTTCAAGCAGCATTTTCTAACTTTGCCAATCTGTAAATATTTAATATTGTCAGTAGAACTATTTTTTCACCAGTTTTCATCTGTATGATGAAACAGATCTGTACAGACAACAATAAAGTCTAATCCTCTGAAAATTAAGATGAATTCATGTGACACAGTAGTTCATCTCTCTCTCTCTCTCTCTCTCTCTGGTCTTAAAATTTAAAAAAAAAAAAAAAAAAAGGCCATGAGCTCTCCTTTCATGGTTTTACTCTTATTTTTATAGTGAATGTATCAATAGCAAAAATGTTATGTGTGGTTACACCATGTCTAGAAGGCTGAGAAACATTTCTTTGTCCTATATAGTGTTCTTTTTTCCTTCTCTTTTTTTTTTTTTTTGAGTGAACAAAGAATCTGCTTTTATTTAAATTGAAAAATCTTCTGTCAGACAACAAAAAACCTTGAAACTAAAAATTATGGGAAGAAAACCAGTGTTCTGTCACATTTTGCCTGACATCTTGTTTAATTCTCAGAAAGAAATTTTGCTGAAGATCAATTAATTTTCAAATGGGGGGGGGGGAGGATGTTTTTTCTATGAAACAAATCCAACCCACCAACCAATGAATCAACCGAAATCCAACAGTTTCCAAAGTGCTCCAGTTTAGTAGCAGGAGAAACTACTTTGAATGCAGTCAAACTATTCAAAGTAGCCAGCACTATTCCCCCTTTGAGGTGTTTATGGATAGGGTAAACTCCCACAATTAACTGCAGTTTAACTTAATACCTTCCCCATCTTTCCAGTCACTGCAGTGTAACTCACCCAGACATCATGAATCTTACCTCTGGGGAAGTTCAAGCTCCTTCCTTTAGCTGCTAAAGAATGAGTATCCTTTGTTCAGAGGGGTATCTCCTTTCGAGCAGATTGATGCTAGAGACTCCTATACCTTACATCCCTCTAGCTACCCTGTGCTTTCACCTCTTTAATAAGACTGTACCTAGCTGCAGAACTTCACTGAAGACAGAACCCCACCCTGCTTTATTGTCACAGAGCCTGATACTCTTGCCAGCCCCTCTTGCATATATCCAGGGGAACCAACAGAGTCAGAAGGGAATGCATGAGAGAGGGAGGTGATAAAGATGCATGTGTTACACACCACCAAGCCAGGCTGACCGTGCGAGTGAGCCCAGGATATGGAAGCAGAAGGCTTTACTGCCGAAGCAGGGCTTCCTCCTGTGAGGCTGCAGCACAGTCATAAACTTCCCATTGCAAAGAAGCCAATGAGGCATAGTGGCAGCAGAAGGGGGAAGTGGGAAAGGGTGGCTGGACTATATATTGGGCACTGAAGGCAGGAGAGGTTGGGGAATTCATAATGTATTTTCCATGGGATTTTGTTCCTAAATCCTCTACATTCCTTGGAAAATCCCACTCTCACTCTGAAGTTGTCTGATTCTTTCTGTCAGATTACCCCTCTCTCTAAGGAAGGGGACCACTGGCTGATTCTCCCTTTGCCAAGTTTCTTCCTACTCAGCACATTCCTCTGGGCCATTTCCAGGTCTTGTTCCTTGGGCTGCCTGATGGAATTCAGAAAGGGCGTGACAAAAGTGCACAAGAGGTACAGGTTTTTGCACCATGAAGGGCTTCCATCCTGATGAGGAAGGCAGGTGAGTGGTGTTGGAATGCAGCCATGCTGGAAAAGATGATCCCAGTGGAGATGGGGAATACCTTGGTCCTACCATTGGCCAAAGGGATGCAGAGGACAGGGGAGGTGATGAAGTTTTAGGGTTCTGTGGTGATGAGTCAGGAACTGGGGGGAGAAATCACACAAAATCTGATCCCTCTTGGGTGTGGTTTTCACAGATATGTCTACACCAGTGAAAGTTCAGATCCCAACAGGTATTCAGGCACCTTACTCTGATCGATTTAACCATAAAAACTTTCAGAATCTGAGCCCTAGTGTATATGAATTCACACTTGTATATCTATATATGTATGATTGCATCTTATGCTATGCAGTCTCACCTGTTCCCAGACTAGAGTTTTCTGATGGTGGTGTTAGACAAGTACATTAGTCTGCAGAAGAAAGAAATGAGGGGGAATTTGATAGTAGTTTTCAGCTACCAGAAAGAGGTTCCAGGGAGGATGGAGCTATCTGTTCTTAGTGGTGGCAGAACAAAACAGAACAAGGACCAATGGTCTCAGGTTGAAGTGGGGGATGTCTAGGTTGAAAATTAAGAAAACCTTTTTCTACTAGGAAGATGGTGAAGTACTGGAATAGGTTACCCCAGGAGGTGGTGGAATCTCCATCTTTAGGGTTATTTAAGATGCAGCTTGACAGAGCCCTTTTCTGGGATGATTTAGTTGGGATTGGTCATGCTCTGAGCAGAGCATTAGACTGTATACCTTGTGAAGTCCCTTTAACTCCTAACCATCTAGGATTCTATTAAATGCTGGGAAATCCACTCAATGCCTGTGTTTGTAACCCAGAGTCCATATGGGAGTTCTGGACCCATACAATGGTGAGCAGCACACTAATCTCTAGAGAGCAAGTTTCCTATTCCCATTTGCATCTCTAATCCCTGGGCACTTCATTAGTAGCACTCCCAGTTAATCTCCTAAAGCTTCCCATTGAAGGCAAAGGCCTTTCATTTTTCTGAACTGGCAGGATTGGGAGCACTGATGTGTAATGGAGGCTAGTACCTCCAGCCCCTTCAGTGTATAGAAGGCCCCTGCTAGTCATTTGTAGGGTTTATTCCTTGAATGGATGGGAGTGATGTACCCTCATGTGTCTGGCTGCAATGCCCATCTACCTGGGCATTCAGGTGTGCCCTCTGCATGTAGGCTTGTTTCTTCTTGGTACTCACCCACCCCAGAACTAGCCAGCACCTCTGACACTCACCAGAACTCTTTACTACTTCTCACAGTCAAAGGTGCAAAAAACTCAGAGGGCAATGGTTTTTACCATTGGATGGTCCATTATTAGGTGTGGACATAGAGGGTCACATCCATGATTGGTGTAAACAGGCCTGATGCAAAGATGGAGAAACTCAGTGGAGAAGCTGGTCCTAAAATTTTGATTTCACATTTTCTGATATGCACCCTGGGAGCAAGGTCCTTGTTATTTCAGCATAAATCATGAGTAACTGAATTCAAATAAATGAGGCTAATTTTCCCATTTGACTTGACATAAATCAAGAGTAGCCTCATTCAAGTCAATAGATTGAAGTGCATCTCCCATGATGCACCTTGGCCATGGCCACCCCTCTGCAATAGGGGGAATTATGGGAGCCTATTCTATGTAAGAGAATGGGAGCCTGAAACCCCTAACTTGCAGATTTGTGGCAACATCCCCCAAATGAGCTATTCTGGGACTCTGCAGAAATATGGGCTTTGATTTTATTGCCAAAACATCAACTTTTCTATGCAGAATTTAGATTTTTTTTCTTTTGTCAAAAAGTTCTTCAGAACATATAATAGTTTCTGGCCAGCTCTCAAGCTTCATTATTTGAAAGGGGAATAAGGCCTGTATCCTCCTTAGCAGTTTATTCAACATGACTCTGACTTCCCTGCTCTTCAAGTTATAAGTGAATGGGTTGAAATTAGGAGGCAAGACTGAGGCGAGAGAGCAGTTTTTCCATATCCATCAAGGGGGCCTTGATTTTGCTTTCAAATATGTTGTCATGCCAGAGCTATGAATAAAGTAGCCAGCATGATGTGGAAGCAGGTGGAGAAAGCACTATGCTTTCCATCTGTCAATAGCATCTTCAGAATGGTGAAGGCAATGTGGATACAAGACATGAGGATCAGAGTGAAGGGGAGCATTCCAATCGCCAACATAGCCATGATTTCATTCCTAGAAGTATTGTTGCAAGCAAATCTTAGTGCTGGCAGGAAATCACAGAATAAAAGGCTAGTTTCATTTAAGTCACAGAAAAGCAAGGTAAACAATGCACTGGTTGTCGCAGCTGCCGTGAAACACTACATAGCCATGAGACAACCACCAGCTGGTCACACATCAGGGGAAGCATATTGGTTATGTCTACACTAGGGGCTTAATTGACCTAAGGAGGCTTGAGTGAACTTAGGCAACTTCCTGGGTACATTGGGGGTTCATTAAGTTGACTTAAGCACTTGCTTAAGTCGACTTAATAACTCCTGCCCTTAAAGTCAACTTTAAGGCTTAAGTCAACTTTATTAAGTCAACTTAATGCAATGTACCCATTAAAGACAACTTAAAAAAGTCAGCTGAGTGCAACAGAGCCTTTTAAGTTGACTTTATTAAGTCAATTTAAACAAATGGGGCCTCACTAAGTTGATCTAATATAGTTGACTTTAAGTAGACCTTATCAAGTTGACTTAACTCAGCCCTGTAGTGTAAACATAGCCATTGTGATTAACAGGTACATCATGGTGGTCAGGAGGAAACTCTTCACTGGCCTGGTAATAAGAAAAAGACTCATCTGCATGGCACAGCTAACAAAGAAGAAGGGTTTATTCTCTGAGGAAGTTGGCTAGGATTTTGGGGAGTGTGACACTGTCTGGGTCTACAGGACTGTTTATATTTGTATTTCATATTAATATTTCATATTTGAAATAATCTATGTATGTGATATGCCATGTTTTGTACCAACAGAAAGGTTGTAATCTGCTGGAATGATTATATGATTTATATATAGGTGTCAAATCTGTATTAGAAATTAAGAATATATTTGTTCTATTTATGTTCCAAGGTATTTGATTCTAAGGCAATCCAAGACTGGGTGTCTGCAAAGCCATTGCCCTCTCGATTGGCCTATTAAGGGAACTCCCAGCTACAGTGGGCCTAGGAAGAAACCTGTTTGGTGACTCACCCCGACTGACCATGTGACTCAATGCCATTTTGATATGGCAAGGACTCTGAGAGCATAGGAAAAGCCAAAGGTGATAAAAGGGAGTGGCCCCTTCTCCATTTTGTCTTAATCCTTCATTCTTTCTGCAACCAACACCCTCCTCTGGACCTATTCTTCTGTGACTGAACAAAGGACTGAGACCTGCCCAGGTGCTGGGTGTATAGAAGAGACATTGGACTAAACTGCAAACTGCAAATTCTCCAGTGACCTGCTTTATATGGACTCTAAATCAGGAATAGGATTAACCTGCAAACTGCAGATTCTTCAAGGACTCTAAATCATTTGGATGTATGTGATTCATTTTGACACTTTAACATCTCTCATATTTTGTAGGTTTTCTGTTTATATTAAACCTTTAGTTGTAGTTACTAAAGGATTGGCTGGCAGCATGGTATTTTGGGTAAGATCCAAGCCTATATTGTTCTGGGTGATGTGGCTGAACCTTTGGGGTCAGAAGAACCTGTTTCTTTAAGTGACATGGTTAGGTCGGGAGCAGAGGAGCCAATGTGTGGTAAAGGGAGCTGATTCTATTTTGTTATGCTTGGTGATGACCAGGGTGGGGAATCAGAAGTGTGTTTTGTTACTGACTGGGAGACTGGTTTAAGTACCACCCATTGGTGGTTTGGGGGTTTGGCCCCTGGTTTAACAGTTTAACCTCATTTTGGCACATTCAGAAGTCCAAGAAGTCCAGGTCTCAGGGAAATTGATTGACTGGTAGCTGATTCCAGGCAGGACAAGTTCAAGAGGAAGAAATACATGGGGGTATGAAGAGCTGGGGTGGCCAGACTGAAGAGAAGATTTCTAAGCAGAATGATGACATACATGGTTAGGAATATGGAGAACAGAAGACCATTCATCCCTGGAAATTTGGAGAAACTCAGGAGCACAATCTCAGTCACCATAGTATGGTTCTCTCTCAGAAAGTCCATATGGAATGCTTTTCCTGCAGTGATTGAAAAAGGAGAAAACACTGGAAAATCTCAGCATGAGATGGACAATGCAGAAGGGGGAAAAAACTGTGTGAGATTTTCAAAGCTACCTGTGTGATCTGAACACTTACATTCCACTCAAATCAATAGGAATTAGGAATCTCATTGGGTATGTCTACCCTTAGAATTGAATTCAAATTGATGACAATCAATTTGAATCCAATTAAGTTCATTGGCCACACTTGCTTTCCTCTATTTGAACTGAGGAACTCCTTAGTTTGAATTGATGAAAGCTGACTTTGAAGTGGTCAAACCTCATTTGACTTTGAAGTCCCAGTCAAGCCAAACCTAGTAGTTCAAATCAACCCAGTGTGGCCATATCAATTTGAACACACTGTAAGTTCAAATTGACATGGTTTGACTTCCTCCCAGGGTGCATGGCACCCTGGAAGGAGTACCAGCCCTACAGAACCTAGGGCCAGCAGCCCCAAAGGTGCTTTCACCCCCCTCAGCCAGATCGGGCTGGGGGCAATGGGGTTCCTGTCCTCTGGTTGAAGATAGGGACCCCGTGCGGGTGGCTCCAGCTCTGCTTGCCAGCTGGGGAAGGGATCCCCGCTGGGCTGGAGCCACACTTCCTGGGCTGGGGAAGGAACCCCCACCCACAGCTCCATCCCCATTGGCCACATGAGGGGACTACACCCCCATGCAGCTGCAGCTGTGCTCCCCTGGAGTGGGGATGGGACCAACGTTCCGTCTAAGCTGCATGGCCGCACGGCCACGCAGCCCAGCGCAGCCCCCCCGTGCAGGCGCGGCCGGCAGCCAGAGGCCTTGCTCACAGCTCCTGTGGGGCAGGGAGTTATTAAAACTCCCGCCCACAGAAGCTCTAACGGAGCATGCCCAAAATATCTGAGCATGCTCTGTTAGTGCTTCTCTGGCCCTGGAGCTGTGGCAGGGGCATGCAAGGTAAGCAGGGGAGCGGGGTGGGCTGCCAGGATCGGGTCCGCGGGGGGCGGGGCGCCAGGATCGGGCCCGCGGGGGGTGGGGCGCCAGGATCGGGTCCGCAGGGGGTGGGGGCCCCCACGCAGTGAGCAACAGGAGTTGCTCAGCTGCCGGTGGGTCTTAGAGGGAACATTGGATGGGACCCCTGTAACAGGCTGGAGTACCACTGGCCACACGCAGAGACAGGACCCACCTGCATGGCCAGCGGGGCTCCAGCCATGCACAGGGATTCCATCCCCTTGCATGGCAGGTGGGGCTCCAGCCCGGCACAGGGGTCCCATCTCCACACACTGCAGGTAGAGCTGGAGCCACGCACAGGGGTCCTGTCCCTGCACGCAGCTGGCAGAGCTCCTGCCCAGTGCAGGGGTCCTGTCCCCACACTGGGGGAGCATGGTTCCAGCCCGGGGGAGATCCCTTCCCCACCTGGTAAGCCAGGCTAGAGCCACCTGTGGGGGTCCCTGTTCCCAGCCTCAGGACCATGACTCCAGCCCAGCGTGAGGATCCCATGGGTGAGTATGGCAGCAGCTGCATGGGGGTGAGGGGTCCCTTCTCCATCTGCAGCCAGTGAGGCTGGACCCGGCCAGGAGGAATCCCTTCCCCCATCTGGCCAGGGGAAACCATTCCCTGCCAAGCTCTAGTCTTCTGAGCCTGGCATGGAGAAAAGCATTCCCTGCCCAGCTCTGCATCTGTGAAATTAACCAGGTTCCAAGCTGCTTGGTTCTCTGAAGTAAGCCTCTGGGAGCCAGATGGGTTCCCAGTGGGCTTCTACCCCCCCCCCAGCTTACAGAGAGGGGCTGAGAGACCCACCGAGCTCCTAGCCCTTCTCTGTGGTTGGCCAGAGCTTGCAAGTAGCCAGGAGCACAGGGAACTGGCATTACCCCTGCCTGCTTGCAAGTGGCCAGCGGAGATGCCGGGTCCCCAGACACCTGGGGGAGATGCCAGCTCCCCCTAGCCCTGGTCACTTGCAAGCAGCCAGGGAGATGCCAGCTCCCTCTCCCCGACTGCTTGCAAGTGGCCAGGGGTGATGCCAGCACCGTTGACATCTGGCTATGAAGAGGGACTTGGAGTCACGTGAGGAGCCTAGTCCCTCTCTACCCTCCCGCCACCTGCGGCAAGGAGCTCGGGGGTGTCATCACTCCCAACCCCTCTACATGGACAGGAAGGGGTTGGAGCTGGCATCTGCCAGCCGTGACAAGTGACTCAGGGCCGAATTGGGCACATGGTCACCTGTCACAGCTGGCAGGAGCCTCAGAAGCCTGGTCAATTTTACAGAAGTGGAACTGACCAGGCTGTGGAGCAATGTTCCCTCTAAGCGGAGCAGGCAGCTGAGCAACTCTTGTTGCTCGCTGCACTCCCGCCCCCGCGGGGCCCGCTGTGCAGCCCCTCCCACTCCCACTCACCTCCCTACTCCTGGCAGCATCCCCCCCACTCCCAGCAGCATCCCCCCGCTCCTGCTCACCCCCCCCCACTCCTGGCAGCATCCCCCCCTGCTCCCGGCAGCATCCCCCATGCTCCTGCTCGCCTTCCCGCTCCCAGCAGCATCCCTCTGCTCCCGGCAGCACCCCCCCCCGCTCCCACTCCCCCCCCCACTTCCGGCAGCCCCCCCAGCTCCCACAAACTTACCTTGGGGCTAGACTGGAGCCAGACAGCCCAGCCATAACTCCTGGGGCAGAGAAGCACTACGGAGCATGCTCAGATTTTCTGGGTATGCTCCGTTAGAGCTTCTCTGGGCGGGAGTTTTGAAAACTCCCTGCTCCACAGGAGCTTTATGGAGGGATTCTGGCTGCCGGCCGTGTGCTGCTGGCAGCCTTCTCTGTGCTGGCGGCTGCAGTGGGCTGCGCTGCGGCACGCCAGCGCAGCTTAGAGGGAATATTGCTGTGGAGCCTCCTGCCCTGATAAGTGACTGGGGAGCCAAATTCAGCCCCGGATCACTTGTCATGGCTGGCGGGAGCTAGCTCCAAGCCCTTCCACCCCTAAAGAGGGGGTGGGAGCCAGGTCAGGCTCCTAGCTCCTCTTCGCTGGCCCCACCACTGGCAGAGCAGAACAGGGGGCAGGACCCAATTCCTCTCTAGATGGCAGGAGCTGGATCGGGCCCACAATCCGGATTGGCCCCTGGATCTGATTGGGCTCAGAGTACCCAATCCAGACTGGGGGCAGGGTATGAGGAGGGGCGCCCTGGGTATATCTGCTCCCTGTCCTCACAGACATACCCTGAAGTCAACTTAAGGCTGACTTAAAGTCAACTTTGTTAAGCCGACTTCCAGGGCGCACCCCCCCCCCCAGTGTAGACATAGCCACAGTGCCCCTCCTCCAATGCAAATTAGCAAGTCTAGTCCATGGACATGCTGGTTCAAATTGGAGTTTCTTGTGTGGCCATGTTAATTTTAATTGAGTGAATTCAAACTAATAATTATTAGTTTGAATTGATTAGTTTGAATTCAGTCAATTTGAATTAACACTATGTATAGACATTGCCATTGGCAGTTTTTACATTAATAGACTTTCCAAAAGGAACCACAGTTGTTATCTTGTCTGAGCTCCTATATAATGCAAGCCAGGGAAATAAAGCAGATCTTTGGGAAATACAGTATTGATTAAAATATTTCCAGGGATGAAAAATTCACTACAAGCTATGGTAAACTTTTCCAATGGTTAACTACTCTCATTGTTAAAAATACATATCTGCTTCCAGTCTGGATTTGTCTAGTTTCAGTTTCCAGCCACTTAATCATACTGGACCATTGTCGGCTAGAATGAAGAGCTAGTTATTAAACATTTGTTCTCCACGTACATACTTCCTGACTGTAATAAGCTCGCTTTTTAACCTTCTCAGTCGTAAACTAAATATATTGAGCTCTTGAATCTTTTACTTTGTGGTATGTTTTCCAGTACTTTACTTTTATTGCTCTACTATGAATCCGCTCCAATTTATTGACATCCTTCTTGATTCATGGACAACAACTTTGAAAATCTCAAGCTTAGTTTATTGCATAATGGTCTGAATTCTGCAGCCCTTATTTAATGATAGAATCTGCAAGGTGCTGAGCTGAATGGATTGTTTCAAGTTTACCTTTGCCTCTTGGGGAAAAAAATCCATTCTTGTAACAGAATACATGATCACTGTGAAGAAACTACAGCACAGATCAGTGAGGGTCTTCCAAAGGGCCAGTGTCTAGAACCCAGGATTCTGGAATCCCAAGCCATTGTTTCAGCCAGTAGGCAACACTACTTTTGAAAAAAATGAGCTAAATTCTTGCAATAAGTATATTACAAAGTAAGAAGAAGGTTGCAAGCCCATCTCATATAGGTCTGTTATCAGTGATGGGAAGCTCAGATGGAAAATTCTTTGATTAGATCTCAGGGGATGTTTGAGGAGAATTTACTAAACTTCTGTTGCCTCACTGGGAACAACTTCCACCCCATGGAGTCTGCTTCAAATTCAGGAGTCAGTGGAATTGCACCTTCTTGTATTTCAGAATCTGCCCTGCTGATTCCTACTGAGACAATAAAGTGTGGGAGAAGGAACTGGAAAATGAGAAGGGCCCAGAGCTGTTCCCCAGCTCCTCAGGTGACAGGGTAGAAATTGCTGTTCCTCTATCCTGTTTTGGGGAAACTTCTTGTAGCTTTGCCTACCATTCTCCATGCTCCCTAACATCACTAATTTAAGTGGAGATGCAGGGAATTCAGCTTATAGGATCACACACGTGAGATGACTGACTATGTATGCAGATAAAGAGAGATTAAATAGATTAATATCTATGAAGAAAGACAGAGGTATATAGAGACATGCAGATATTAGATAGATGGGTCTGTCAATAGCAAGATAGCGAAACAGCTTAGATAAATGCATAGATAGCTTTGTATAGACATAGACAGACAGTTTTGAAAGCAAAATTCTTACCTAGATTTAACTTCATTCTTACTCACATAAAATTTCCATCAACTCCATGGAGAGTTTTGCCTGAATAAGAACTGAGTTACAAAATAAATCCAGTTTTGATTATGTTGCTGACATTTATATTCACAAATGGGAGAATGAATTTTTATCCCTCTGCTTGTTTTGGACAAAGAGGAGGCATCATGCTTCTGCCAACACAGGGACTGCAGCTCAGCGACATGATGTCTGTACACTAATGAGAAAACACTTTGTGTTATAGTAGCCTGCTACTACAACAGCAGGGCTACAGAAAAGTAGTTACTCCTCTGTAGTTTGCAGCGTTTGAACATAACTTAAGGCTTTGGAAAACTGGGAAATCAGTAAGGTTGCAGAATTTGATTTTTTAAAAATATAATAATGTGAGCAGATGATATCAATGTGCATAAGAACAATTACACTGAGTCAGACCAATGGTCCTTCTAGCTCAGTATCCTTTCTTCCAATAGTGGTCAATGCCAGGTACTTCAGAAGGGATGAACACAACAAGTTGTCACCAAATGTTTTTCTTTTTTTCTTTTTCTTATTTTTTAATTTTGGCAGTTTAAATTTTCAGTTTTGAAAAATGATGGCAGAATCTGATAATAATTATTAAGGACAGTAGATACTGACTTTGAGAGTTAATGCTTTATGACCATTAAACCATAACTTCTCAACATTATGTCAAAATAAAGAAAATAACATTAAATCAAATAAGTTCTTGAGCAGCATTTTTCTTGTTTTGCCTGTCTGTAAATGTCAATCATTAATGGAAATATTTTTTGTCCATTTGTGTGTGTATGATTAAAAATTAACATTCAGTATTTACTGGAATTTACCAATAAAAAAAGCTAATACTTCTAAGCTTAAAAATGAAAGTCTCCCCCCCGACACACAAACCTGATGGAACTGAATTTACGGTGGTAGGATCTGATGCAAAAATTCCAAATGTGGTGCTTGTCCTTTTTCTTCTACTACTGCTGCTGATTTTCTGTTAAGCTTTTTCTCCCCTGAATAGAGTATTTTAGTAGAATGAAGAGCAAAATGATAAATTTCTTCTTTATATAACATATTTATGTTTATCAATATATGTTTAATTTTGGTTTTGAGGGAAAACTGAGTCTGTGACAAAATGATCAGTTTCATCGAAATGTCAGGAGAGAAAGAGGTTCGTTCTCTGTTCTGGTCCATTAAAGATGCAGACAGCAGGAGGAGAATTACAAGTTTATTAGCACCCAGAGCTACTAGGTGCGGCCGGCCCCGAAGGACCACTTTCTTCTTGTATTTATTACATTACACAGTCTATTGAATTACATTCACGGTTTCCAAAAATGGTTAAACACAGAAAAACTACAGCTTATTGGTTAACAATGTCTCTATGACGCGATTATGCAATGCCAGACCACGGGGGAGGGATAGAAACTAAGACCCCATTACGGGAAAACTAAGAGCCCTTACGCTACATGTAAGGGCAGGTGAGAAGCCTAAATGAGGAGTGGGTTGCTAAGCGGTTATAACAGGTGTTTGTGGTTATTGTAATGTAGGTGTTTTCCTGTTATTCTAGCTTTGGCTTTTCATTACGGCTTCGCTTTGGGCTGCAGTTGCTAACGCTGCTCTGCCTGAACTAAAATAGCTGCACGCTTTGCTTGAGTTGCTTGGCCTTGCTTGGTTTTACTAGGCTGCATATCAAATTTTCTCTACAGAAAGTGTCCACTTCCATGTAAAATTTCTATTTTTCATCAAAAAATTGAAAATATCTTTTTGGCTGAAAATGGAATATTTTCAGTTTGGGTAGGGTCAGTTTTCACAAAAAGTCAAAATTTACCACAAAAAACCTCTAATCATGTTCCAACAACCTGTAATACTTTCAAATGTGCAGGTGAGCAGAAATTTCATTCATTCTCAGTCCTTTATGTTCCTTTGAATAATCTTCCATGCTCAGTTTTAATGAATTAGGGACCGTTGAGTTGAGAGAGGGATGCTGAGTTTGATCTTCAGCTGGGATAAATTGGCAGAGATCTACAGCCACCATTCCTTTGATTCCAAGGCCAGAAGGGAACATTGAGATAATAACCTCACTTCCTCTAAAACGCAGGCCATAGAAGGCTGTCAGAAAAATTTGTTTTTGAACTAGAGCACAGCTTTCAGAGAGGAGAGAAATCCAACTTTGATTTAAAAATTGCCTTTCATGGCGAATGTTCCATGGCACTTACTGTTAAAAATGTTTTCAGTCTGAGTTTATCTAGTTTCTGATTTCAGCCTTTGCATACTGTTATACCTTTGTCTGGTACACTGAAGAGCCCATTAGTAAAAAAAAAACAGTTATTCCCCTTGCAAGTATTTAGGGATCAGGCTTGCTTTCCCCACAAATCTAATAATGAAGAATATCAAACTCAAGAGCTGTCATAAAAAAAGATCTCAGTAAATGGGTGTCTGCAATTTTAAAATGAGATCTTTCTTTCTTTCTTTCTTTCTTTCTTTCAGCCCCTCTGGGTGATGATAGAGCAGGAGAATCACACCAGGGTCCGGGAGTTCATCTTGCTAGGATTCCCAACCACCCAGGAGCTACAGATGCTACTCTTTGTGGTATTCCTCATTGTGTACCTACTGACCCTCTTGCAGAACATGGTCATCATAATCCTGATCAGGACCAACCATTATCTCCACAAGCCCATGTACTTCTTCCTCAGTCACCTTTCCTTTCTGGAGGTTTGGTATATCTCAGTAACTGTTCCTAAATTGCTGATGAATTTCCTAGTGGAGAATAAGAGCATCTCCTTTATGGGTTGTATGGCTCAGCTCTACTTCTTCATCTCCCTGGTCTGCACTGAATGTGTTCTTCTGGCTGTCATGGCCTATGACCGGTATGTGGCCATTTGTAACCCACTGCGCTACCCAGCCATCATGAGCCACCAGCTGTGCCTGCAGCTGGCAGTGGGCTCCTGGCTGACTGGCTTCCTCATCTCTATGCTGAAAGTCTTCTTCATCTCCCATCTGTCATTCTGTGGCCCCAACATCATCAACCACTTCTTCTGTGACATCTCCCCACTGCTTAACCTCTCCTGCACTGACATGACAGTGGCAGAGATGGTGGACTTCGTCTTTGCCTTGATCATCCTGTTGATCCCACTCTCTGTTACCATTGCTTCTTACATCTGCATCATTGGCACCATTGTTCGCATCCCCACTGCCCAGGGCAGGAGGAAAGCCTTCTCCACCTGTGCCTCCCATCTCACCGTGGTCATCATCTTTTTCTCAGCCACACTCTTCATGTATGCTCGGCCTCGGAGGATCCACTCCTTCAACTTAAACAAGCTGGTGTCAGTTGTGTACACTATTGTTACCCCCATGCTAAATCCCTTCATCTACTGCCTGAGGAACCAGGAGGTGAAGGGGGCACTAAGAAAGATGCTTTGTGTCAAGAGTGATGCTCCCGTGATCTGCATCAGTGACCACTAGCTTTGAAAGGGACAAATAATTGACATATCCTTGCAACTGTGCATTCTCTCATCACACACCAATGGCTCAGTTGAAGTGACCTCCTAGGTATGGTTTATCCTGTTCTGAGAAGGAAGATAGACTACATAACCTCCTGAAGACCCTTGCAACTTTTCTGTGGTTCTATGATTTTTAAGAATGGTTGGACAGGATTCTACTGGAGACAATAGAGGACATGTTCTTTCGTTCGGATGTTATCTGAGCAAGAATAGTTTCATGTCCAGGTCGAGCGTGTCCAAGTTGAACTCGAGCTAAGTATATACTGATAATAGAGAAAAGCAGAGATATATGTAAGCTATGGACATCAGTCAGCTGATTCTGAGGCAAAGTTGAATTCAACCAAAAGGTGGTTCTTTCCTTTTAGTCCTTGATTTCTGTGTGAAATGA
The DNA here is from genome assembly GCA_007922195.1 of Podocnemis expansa. NCBI lineage: Eukaryota > Metazoa > Chordata > Testudines > Podocnemididae > Podocnemis > Podocnemis expansa. The sequence goes on from ML681991.1 coordinate 46,601,372, forward strand.
ACAAGGAGTTCTGTGGCACTTAAAGACTAACAAATTTATTTATTGCATGAGCTTTTGTGCGAGAAAATCCATTTTCTCAAACACTTTGATGGGGGAAATTACAGACTGGGAGCAAATAAATGCAGGGGAGTGTAAGTCGTGTTTAACAGCAATTCAAATTAGTTAATATCTGAACACTGGGAAACAGCATACAGAGGAAGATGAGGTCAAATCACCTGTTTTAATGCAAGAAAAATCCAATGTCCTGATTAAATCCTGAAGCAGGGCAACTGAATTTGTAAATGATTCAATTTTCCTAGCTTCTTTTTGAAGCCTTGATTTAATATTCATTTCTGTGAGCACAGCAATTAACAAGTCTTTAATGGAGTGACCATGAAGATTGAAATGTTGACCCACTAGTTTTAGTTTGTTGTGGTTTCTGATGTCAGTTTTGTGCCCATTAATTCTTTTGCACAGATACTGTCCTGTTTGTCCAATATATTTTCTCCCAAGAATGCTCATGCAATAATTTTTTTTTTTTAGTTTTTAAGTGCCACAGAAGTCCTTTGTTTTACTGAACTAGACTAACATGGCCACCCCTCTGAATCCGTGACAAATGAGTTGCTTAGTTTAGGTCCATCTGTGCCTGACTGTGTCCTCAGTTATGGTTTAATTCAGTTCCAGATCTGCAAGAAATTGACTCTGTCTAACGGTAATAAATAAAGTCATACTGTTCCCATTCTGAGCAACAAAGCCATAGTTTCACTGAGTCACGACAAACTATGCCTCTTTCTATTCACAGAGATTACAGTGGTAATATCTCATTGTCATTAGTATATATTAGTAATAATATTAATGAATTTAGAGCCCTGATTCTTCTCTCATTGATCCTGAGGTACACCAGGTGTAACTCCACTGGAGTCAGTGGGGCTTATTCTCCGCTTATGCACTGCATTAATGGAATCATGGAAGATGAAGATTGGAAGGGACCTCAAGGAGGCCATCTAGCCTAACCCCCTGCTCAAAGCAGGACCAACCCTCAATAAATCATCCCAGCCAGGGCTTTGACATGCTGCACATTAAAAACCTTGAAGACTGGTGATTCCACCACCTCCTTAGGTAACCCATTGCAGTGCTTCAGCACACATCTAATGGCAAAGATTTTCCTAGTAACCAATTTAGACGTCCCCCACTGCAAATTGAGACCATTGCTTCTTGTTCTGTCATCTGTCACCACTGACAACAGCTTAGTTCCATCCTCCCTGGAAACCCTTTCTCATAGTTGAAAATCTTCTATCAAATCACCCTCCTACTTCCCTTCTGAAGTCGAAGGAAACCCAATTCAATCTCTCCTCAGAAGTAATGTTTTCCAGTTCTTCATAATCATTTCTATTACCCTCCAATGGACTCTCCAGTTTGTCCACATCCTTTATGTAGTGACGGGCACAAAACTGGACACCATATCCCACATGAGGTCTCAGCAGTGCCAAATAGCAGTGCCTGTCTGCTGGCAATGAACCTATGAATGTGGACCAATACACCATTAGTCTTCTTGGCAATAAGGACACACTGTTGACCCATATCCAGCTCCTTGTTCACTGTAATGCATCACATGTATACATGCAAATTCAAGGCACTAAATAACCACTGTCAATCACGTTCATTACTATACAACCAATAATGCTACAGTACAGGAATAAAGTGTCATAAGCCACCATCTCCTAGATACCAGCTCATGAAGAAATATTACATGCACTTTATAAAGAAGGCCTGTTCCCACCCAGATTTACACACTTCAGGTACTTTTATTTATACAATGATTGGGAAGTTACACTTATAAAGGACACAATGTTATTTCCTCTTCCTTCTTCTCCTTCATTAATTTCATGAGTTCTTCTTTGCTTTTAAAGTGCCTGGAAAATGAAATGATGTGGGCCTCAAAACAACACATTTTGTGCAGTTTCAACATTACCAGAAATCTTTAGAATATTTTTGGCTCATTTGAAACTGTTTGGCACACTCTATATAAATTCATGATTTAATTTTGAACTACCACAAACTGCCTGTCTTTCTGGGTGTAAGTGACACCACAGAAAAATTTCACTCACCTCTACTCATTGGATTGGTCAACAGAGACCGGGGTCCCTAACTCCCTTAGTACTCCTTGAAAAATTCTTACTGTAAAGTCCAGGGACATCATGCCAGAATAATGAAGGGTAGAGAGCAAAGCTGCATCAGCATCCCTGCTGCCACCTTCCTTTTGAGGTATGGCTGCTCATTTGTGTTAGCAGGCCATTCCTATTCTGGAAGGGAACAGGGATATGACTGCCAGTATAAGAGGGACAGTGGGTTAAGGTAGAGATCAGGGCTCATGTCACTCAATGCTCAGATGTGACCTAGGCCACCTCTGCTGTTTTCTGTCTGCCCAGCCAGGAGAATAGAGTGGCATTGACAGAGTCAATCCATGCAATTTGCCACCCCTACTTTTGACTGTAAACAGAGGTAAACAGGGAGGTGGTAAAATTTGCCGATGACACAAAGCTACTCAAGATAGTTATGTCAAAAGCAGACTGTGAAGAGTTACAAAGGGATCTCATGAAACTGGGTGACTGAGCAACAAAACTGCAGATGAAATTCAGTGTTGACAAACTGAAAGTAATGCATATTTGAAAAAATAATCTCAATTACACATATCAAATGATGGGATCTAAATCAGCTGTAAACATTCAAGAAAGAGTCATTGTGGATAATTTTCTGAATATGTCAACTCAGTGTGCAGCAGTGGTCAAAAAAAGCTAGCTGGATATTGGGAATCATTAGGAAATGGATAGATGAGGAAGGTGACAATATCTTATTGTCCCCTTTGTAAAATCCAAGGTATGCCCAGATCTTCAATACTACTTGTAGATCTGATTGCTCCATCTCAAAAAAGATATATCAGAATTGGAAAATGTAGAGAAATGAACAACTAAGGATATGGAACAGCTTCCGTGTAAGGAGAGTTTTGGGGGAAAAAAAACCAAAAACAATAAAACCCTGGGACATTTCACCTTTGAAAAGAAGCGTCTAAGAAGGATAGGATATAGGTCTATAGAATCACAACTGGTATGGAGAAATTAAATAATGCAGCACTATTTACTCCTTCTCAAAACACAAAAACTAGTGGTTACCAAGTGACATGAACAGGCAGAAATTTTAAAATGAACAAGAGGAAATATTTCTTCACACAAGGCAATCAGCTAGATCCAGTGCATGTTGAGAAACCCACCAGCGAGACACCTTGGAAAGAACTGCTTGCCTGTATCTTTAAAAAAATTGATCTTAATGAGTTGTCCAAGGTCTCCAGGGGATCCGAAACCCACTACAGCATCTTAACCCAATGACTACTCTTCCTGCCTGAAATAGTTCTCTAAGTAACAGCAACAATAATAATGGCAATTGCTCTCCTAGGGCCAGTTAGATATCCCCTGATTTAGTCAGCTTGCATGGAGTCTTTGAATTAGGGATAGGACTAAATGATCTTCTGAGGTCACTTCCAACCATAATCTTCTATGAGTTTGGGCACAGCAATTCCCATGAGCACAGAGTAAACTTGTTCTGCTAGGTAGTTTGATGTCTGGGACCATGTAGCAAAGTGATGTGGCTTTCCTCCGAGGCTGACATTGAGGGCTGATTCATGCCCGCTGGTGGGCAAACCCAGGTAACACACCATGGACAAACCAGAAGTGCAGGAATAGGACACAAAGTATTAGTCCTAGGCCCTGAAGCTCAGCCAGAGGGCAGCTGTTGGAGGATAGGTAAGTCTCTCCCCCAGGGCTGTGACTTGAGCCTGATCCTGCCCCTGGGCCTGTTAAACAGGCACCCAAACTACCTACTGACTGCAGCCTGGAGGGTGTGCAAAAACTACTGGGTGCCCACGAGTGGAAAGAGTGACCTGAAGCCACTGACTGGGAAGAGTGGCCCGTGGCTAACAATTTGGAGGTGCCGCCAAACACTGGAGATCCCAAGGGCCTGCTGGGACTGCATCTCACAGTCTGCTGCAAGGAAGTGGACTGTGACCTGGACCACAGACATATGGACACAAAAGAAAGAAGTAGCACAGCAATATAGCTCACTGCAGGCCAGCTGTGTTCAAGCCCTGGCAATATTCAGTGCATTTCAACTGGAGCTCTGCTGAGCAGCCCTAGGGTGGGATGCAATAGAGTTGGGTGGACCTGTGTCCACCACCCCAACCTTGGGGTGATTGCCCCTTGGCCCGCTAAGCCTTAGCAACCTGTAGCCAGTTGCCCTGTTTTGTTTGCCTTACCTGGTCTGAGGGCCTGGGCATACGGACTGGGATTATGGTTGGAAGGAACTTCAGGAGAAGATTTAGTCCTCTCCCTAGCTCCAGCTAAACCAGCGGGTATCTGCCTGACCCTAGGAAAGCAAGTGTTGTTATTATTATTATTATTATTATTATTATTATTATTATTATTATTATTATTGCTGTAACTTAAACAACTATTTTAGCTTCCCATAAGAAAGCAGCGTGGCCTCCCTCTGAGGTCATCTTCAAGCTGGCAAAAACCTGTTCAGTCAATGCTTATTCAGACCTTAGTCAGTGACATAAACACAGGGCTAAGGAGAGGGATCCAATCGTACCAGAGCCAGAAGCTCAACCTCACCCCCCCAATGCCTCTGACATCTCTGTAAATAAAGTGAAATGTGAGAGGTTGGCACCTCCAATGCACATGACGTACCCTCCCACCCAATTTCTCTCAAGGGTCCTGCACAATGAGTATGCTGCCAGTAGTGAGAGCCCAGAAGGACATTTCACTGATTAGACCTCAGGGGTTAACGAGCCTTTATTGTACTGTTCCTTGCTTGCTGGGACAAAGTCAGACCTGCTGAGATGCCAGGCATTTAGTCTGTGGAGTTGCATCTGCTCACAGCACCTTTGAATATGGGCCTCAGAGCATACAAAGTGGTTACCAAGAGATTTTTTGCTAATGAGTCCAAGAATGTAACTGCATCATCACTGTTGATTTGCTGCTAGAAATTAAAGACATTTTCTTTTCTTTTAACCTTACTTGGGAACTTTCCTGGGTTAAGATATGACATCTGTAATGTAACCAAAATTATTGGTGTTTTCAGAATACAGTTAGGATAACCACGACAGAGAAGTGCACAGATGCTTGCAATGCTGTTGTAGCTGTGTTGTTCCCAAACTGAGACAGAAAAGGAAGGTGAGAGAATGATTTTTATGGGATGAACAGATAAAATGAGCCACAGATAAATATAGGCAGTGGGCTTGATTTAGAAACATTGTTACTGTTGTTGTTATTTCTTCTTGGGAAGGTTTGCTCATGGCTGGACTTGTAAGATTCTTGAAAAATAATATGTTGGAAATTTTAGCAGATATGTGTCTGGTTTTAAATTTGTGTAGAAATCAGTCTACTTAATTTCTAAGGAGCTAGGCTTTGAAACAAGAACTATGAGTAGATAGATAGATAGATAGATAGATAGGAGTGTATAGGCACAGACTGACAGATACAGATTTTTATCTCTTATGTTTTTATTAAATCAGTTGAGTGTCACAGAAACAGTATTTTAATTTACATTTGTGTTTCTGTCCTCCTCCTCATCATCATCCAAGTATTCACCCTGCATAAAATAAAATTACAGCAATTAATAATAAATACATTATTTTCAGTATTTTAACAGCCAAAATAAAAATAATTTCCCATAGATGCTTGATTCTTCTGGTCCCAATACAGCAAATTTAAGTAGGGGCTCAAAGTTGCCATTGATAGCAATGTAATTACTTATGCATGAAGTCGAATACACACTTGTCAGGTTTAGCTCTGAGCCAATGTGGCTAGGACATGGCAGGATTAAGCCCTAATGTGCTTTGCTTATTTCTCAGGAATCACCCAAGATTTGATCCTGCAGTGGCCACTGATTGCTGCAGTCTGAAACTCACACATTAAACTTTCAACTTTGGAGGTGCTGTCCTGAGTCAAGGAGCAAGATAACTGAGAGTGAGATGTTGGCCAGGGATCATCAGAATGATGTGACAGACTCTGCTGCTGGAATTGGAGAATGTTGAAGACACAGTTGGTGCCTAACTCTCATTGGAAGTCAAAGGGATTTGGGCACCGTACTCCCTTCTGTGCCTTTGAAAATTTGATCCATAAGAAAGAGGTAAAGACTAGGAGTGAAGAATAACAGGAAACAGAACTGGGTGTCTGTATTTTTGAAATGTCATATAAGTCCATATCAAATAGCTGTATTTTGTCTTTTGACTCTTCATCTTGTTATTCTTTTCCATCTTTTCTCTCTCTTCTGTCTTCTACTCCATCTCTTCTCCTCTTCCTATTGTTTTCTACTTCTAATTTTCTTTGTTCTTTTTTCTCCTTTTTTTGAAATTTTTTACAACATTTTTTTTTTTGTTCTCCTTATATTTCATCTGCTGCTTGACTCTACCACTTTCAGCATGGAGTGGGAGAACAACACCAGATTCCAGGAATTTATCTTACTGGGATTCCCAACTGTCCCGGAGCTGCAAATGCTGCTCTTTGTAATATTCTTGATGGTATATGTGCTGACTCTCCTGGAAAATGTGGTCATCATCATCCTGATCAAAACAAACCATAACCTCCACAAGCCCATGTATTTCTTCCTTAGCAACCTCTCCTTCCTGGAGGCCTGGTATATCTCAGTCACTGTTCCAAAACTGCTGCTGAATTTTCTTTTGGAAAGCAAAAGTATCTCCTTTGGGGGGTGCATGACCCAACTCTATTTCTTCAGCTCACTCATATGCACTGAGTGTGTGCTCCTGGCTGTCATGGCCTATGATCGATATGTGGCCATTTGTAACCCACTGCGCTACCCAGCCATCATGACTCACCGGCTCTGCCTGCAGTTAGCAGTCAGCTCTTGGATGACAGGCTTCCTGGCCTCTCTTCTAAAGGTCGTCTTCATCTCTCGGCTGTCATTCTGTGGCTCCAACATTATCAATCACTTCTTTTGTGATATCAGTCCTTTGCTGAACATGGCCTGCAGTGACATGACAGTGGCGGAGATAGTGGACTTCATCTTGGCCTTGTTCATCCTGCTGGTTCCTCTCTCCATCACCAGTGTCTCCTATGTCTGCATCATTGGCACCATCTTGCACATCCCCACTGCCCAGGGCAGGAGAAAAGCCTTCTCCACCTGCACCTCTCACCTCACTGTGGTTGTCATCTTCTTCTCGGCCACTCTCTTCATGTATGCCCGGCCCAAGAGGATCCACCCTTTTGATTTGAACAAACTGGTTTCAGTGGTGTACACGATTGTCACCCCCATGCTAAACCCCTTCATTTACTGCCTGAGGAACCAGGAGGTGAAGGGAGCTCTAAAGAGAGCTTTCTGTGGCGTCAACACTGTTCACAAGGTTTCTGTAGTTGCCACAGCCTATCAGTAGGACAAAGACTTCCTTACTGGTAGCAAATTAGTATGGAAGTTAAGGAGGAAGACTGATGAAATATAAATCCAGTAGTTATGGAAACTGTTTGCGGCACATGAAGGGAACTCAAAAGTTGTCTCTTCTCTCTCTCAATAGGACACTAGAATGACCACAAAATAGAACATGGTCAAGGTGTAAAAGTTAATATGGTTTGAACAGTCCTAGAATTTGGGTTGTGTTTAAACTTGATATTCCAGTACCAGACGATCCCTGGTTTCTAACAGTGGAAGAGATTTGGAAATTGGAATAGAGCCTCTGGAGTTAACACCAAGGGAATAGATGGGAGCAACTCTCCAGGGATAAGGCTGGACAAAGCCTGGGAACTGGACTGAAAAGATTACTTTGTCATATGCTCTAAGGAAGCAAACAGAAGGAGCCAAAAGGTCTTTTCCATTTTCCATGTATGAAAATCTAGTTGTCGTTAGTTATTCTGTACCCACAGAGATTCCACAGCAGTCAGTGTGAGTTTTCTTGCATAAGAGGTACATAAAAATTGACTTGGAACTTGGTTTCCTTACCTCCAGGTCAGTGTGGATTCCATTCTATAGGATAATAAAGCTTCACAGAATTTGATTTTTATAGTTTTATAATTTTGACATAATATTTATATTTATTTTAAGCACATTTATATTGTTATTCATTTACAGTTTCAAAGTTATGTAACATATTGCATGCTAACTTTTTTCCCCCAAATTATTATGTATTGAAATTTTCAAAGTGTTAGGAAATTTGTGAGGAGCAGATAATATTTATTACAAGTCAGTGTCTAAAAAGTTCTTAAAATTTGCCTATGTATAAATTTTAATTATTATTGATGGAAGCAGTTTTTTCCCATAGGCTTTTGTTTGTACAGTGAAATCAATGTTTACTAATAAGAGAATCCATCAATAAAAATCCTTCCTTGCCTACAGTTAATTAAAATCAAACCATAGCAAATGTACTCTTTTACATATAACTCTTCCCACATGGGAGACAGATAATGGTCTGAATGTAAATCTTATATCTGAGCACTGCTGAACTTTGAAGAACTTTAGTTTTGGCTTCCAAATTTGGGGGAAGAGCACACCTATGCTTAGGGACAAACACTGCAAAATATTCTGAAAATGATTTTGGAAGTATCCATGCTTAGGTGAGGATTTTCAAAGGCCCCTAAAAGTATTAGTCACCTAAACACTAGACAGTTGAATGGATGATTCCCTTAGGTAAACACATGAGGCTAAGACATTGCACTGAGACTCAGTCTAAGCTCATTCCCGGTTGTGAGATGCTTTTATGCTATGAAGATGAGGGTCACCTAAGTACCTAAGTAGACTAAACCCTTTCTTTATTGTCTCTTCAAGCTCCAGATCACATGTTCAATTTACAAATAATACAAGGTTGTTTGGCCAACACACAAAACTAGTTGGAATCTGAGTGTCAAGCTGGTTTCTTTCCTTTCAGACAGAATCCTTACCAACACTGATCTTGTAGGGCAAATTCCTGCCTCAGTGATCCCTATGCAGTCCTGTCATCCTCAAATCCTAATCTTTGTGTAAAGCCCATTTTCTCAAACCCTACCTTCTGCTCTTCCCTACATAAACTGATTATTTTCAAATTCTTTCCTCAACAAATGCCTGGAACTTAGTGAACTGTGTTGCTGCTGCTGAACCTCATTTTGTGCTGTCCACACAGTGTTCACTGACAAAAACCCAAAGGAGTAAAACAAAATAAAATGTATTTTATTCACTAAAAACAATGTGGCCGGCTGAAATTTTTCCTTCAAGACAGTTTTTGACAGAGAATTGGGTCTTCAACTAAACAGATTGGTAGAACGTGTCTGCTTTCTGCATTTTTCCCCTCATTCTTCATTGGAAAGGAGACAAACAAAATGTTTCCATTTTTCAACTGGAAAGAAATTCCATTTTTGGTCAAACTGTTTTTACTTTTTTGACAAAAATATGTAAGGCAAAAACTAATAAAATGTTTAGTTTTCAGTTTTCCTGTGAAAAGTCAAAAATTTCCATTCAGGGCAGACAAGTTCTGGCCAGCCCTACTATACTTACACAGGAGTAGATCGGACGAGGAAAACAGCTACGTTTACATAGGTCCCAGATTATATGTATTTAAAGGTATTTTTTTAAGTCATTATGTGCTTAAACTCATTAAATATTTTTGGAATTTGAAAGGAAGGGCTGAATGGTCAAGGCCACATGGATCAGGAAAAATAAGGGATTTTCAGTCTGCTACAAGTGTTAAAAAACTAGAAAATTATTTTTTTGGTTGACCAGAAAAATGATTTTTTCTCTGGACTATCAGAAAATTGATTTTTCTTCATGTTTAACATGAATAAACCATTTCAGTTCACAAACTCTTTCAGTTTTAGAATGATAGAAGATGAAGTTTATATGGGAACCTCAGGAGGTCATCTAGCCAATACTTGGTCAAAGGAGAGCCAATGCCATCTCCAGCCAGGGCTTTGTCAAACAACATCTTAGGAGCCTCTAAGAACAGAGATTCCACCACCTTGCTAGGTAACATATTCTAGGCTATGTCTACACATAGCCCATTGTTTCAAAATAACTTATTTCAAAATATGTTATTTTGAAATAAAACCATTATTTTGAAATAACCGGAATAAAAATAATCAAAAATCAAGTCAAAATAAGGGAGAAGCTGAAATCAGAATAGCACGTCCAAACACAGGACTTGCTATTTTGCTTTAGGAGAGGGGCACCGAGGGAGGTGTGCCAATGTGGCCCCCTCCCTGGGCCATGCTGGCAGCCATGTTGCCAGCCAATCCTATAAAAGCGGGCACCAACCTCACTTCCCTGTCCATTCTGGCTAGCAGGACTCTGCAAGAGACAGACATAGATACTGCCTGGCTGCCCGGCTGCCTAGCCTTCGCCATGTGGCTACTAGACCCACTGTTCACCTGCAGAGTGTTCTCCTGTTGGGGGGTACTCTGCTTGCAGACCCCGATGCTGCCCAGGCTGTGCCACAGGCTGCCAGCACCCTGGGCCTCAGAGCTGCAGTAGTTGCCCTGCCCCTTTCTGTGCCTTGCCAGGTCTGCGCCTGGGAGACCAGCACAGACTGGTGGGAGCGGGTAGTGCTCCAAACCCGGGAGGACGACCAGTGGCAGAGGAATTTCCAGATGACCAGGGCCAGCTTCAACCACCTGGTAGCAGAACTCGCCCCACTCCTGCACCGAAGGGACACCACCATGAGACCGGCCATCCCTGTCAACAAAAGAGTGGCCATCAGTCTGTGGAAGATGGCCACTCCAGAGTCCTACAGGTCCGTGGTGCACCTCTTCAGGGTTGGCAGGTCCACCATTGGGATCATCCTAATACAGGTCACCAGGGCCATCAACAGGATCCTGCTGCGGCACCTCATCACACAAGGGGAGCTGCAGGACACCATGGATGGCATGGCTACCCTCAGATTTCTGAATTGTGTGGGGATACTGGATGCCACGCACATCCCTGTGAGGGCCCCAGAGCACTGAGTGGCTGAGTACTGAAATCGCAAGGGGTACTACTCTGTCATCATGCAGGCCCTTGTGGACCACCGATGTGTCTTCCAGAACTGTTACGTGGGCTGGCCAGGGAGGGCGCATGATGCAAGAGTCCTCTGGAACTCTGCCCTGTACTGGTGCAAGGAGGTGGGCACCTTCTTCCCCCCCCCTGCAACATCAATGTTGGGGGAGTAGAGGTGCCCGTCCTCATTGTTGCCGACGTGGCCTATCCCCTCCACCTGTGGCTCATGCGCCCCTACACAGGGCTCCTCGATCTCTGCTGGCAGCTTTTCAATCGGTGTCTGAGCTGCTGCTACCAGGTGGTTGAGTGGGCCTTTGGACAGCTGAACGCACACTGGAGGTGCCTCCTTACCCACCTCCACCTTGGGGAGGAGACTACGTCGGAGGTCATCAGCACGTGCGTGGCCCTGCACAATTGCTGCGAGCTGCAGGACGAGACCATTGCGGCTGCCTGGGAGACCACGGCCAAGCTCATTGGGGGCCAATACAAGCAGCCCGCACCTGTGCCCCCATGGGAGTGGGCATCACAAAGGGCTGTCGCAGTACGTGATGCGCTCACAAACACCTTTGCCACAGAGGAGGACCTCTGAGAGCCAGGTCTGCCCCACCACACACCACCCTCTCCCTCCTTCTACCACAGCCAGCCCGCACCCATCTACCTGCGCTGTGAAGCACACCCAATAAAACAAGACACACTCATTGTTTATTTTAACATAACAGGGGGGTTGGGGCATGGAAGGGCTGGAGAGGGTTAGGGGATGTTGAAATGTGTGGGGTCACTGGGGGGAGGGCCTTCAACTGGGAGATGGGATAGCGTGGAGGTCATGGGGGAGGGCCTTCAACTGGGAGATGGGAATAGAGTGGAGGGTCACTGGGGGGGGAGGGGAGTTCTCACATGGGCCTTGGTGGGGGTCCTAGTGACGGGGTCTGCCATAGCCCGGCCTGTGGGCACCCTGGGTCCAGGGCCGCCTTGGAGGAGGGCCCTGAGACAGTGCTCTGCGAGCTGCTGGTGGGGTGGTGTTGTCTGTGATGCGGCGCAGACTGGTGGCCTCATCCCCCATGGCCGTGCCGAGGTGATCCATAGCTGTGGCCTGCCTCTCGAATGTGGCCACCAGGTGGTCATCAGTGGTAGCCCCTTGGCGCAGCAGTTGAATGGCAGCATCCTGGTGGGTGGCCTGCTGTCGCCGCCAGGCCTGGGCAGATGCCTCTGAGCGTTCGCCTAAGTCCTCAAGGCTGGCCAGGACCTCCCCCCACATCTGGGGGCCCCTCCTCCTCCTCCTCTTGAGTCTGGGGGTGCCGGGTGGGCTCCGTGCTCGATGGCTGGTGGCTGCACGAACTGCTGGAGGGAAGCATAAAACAGGGTTGAACCCTGCTGCCTGCTGGCCTTGCCTGTGTGCAGCCTGTCTGCAGCACATAGCTCTGCCCTCACTGTTAGCAGGAAGCTGGACCTGGGTCCTGTGGGAAATTGCCCCAGAGGGACACATGGTCTAGTGGTGCCCACAATGGTGAGCTGGACTCACCCAAAAGACTTGCTCTGGGGAGTCTCCCAAAGCCACTTGCCAGTGGTCTGGTCTGCATGCTGTGCACCCTGGCCAAGATGCAGCTGCATCTTTCACACCCATCCCGTGTTAACGAACCTCTGGCATGCAGGGCCTGTCACCCTGGTGCCACATGTCTCTCGGGTATTTATGCCCATGGGAGAGCCCTGGTTCTCCCGGCCCTGTGCCCTGCCTATCCCTGTTCTGTCCCCCCTTGCTGCCCATGACCTGGGCAGGCCTAGCCCTGCTTGCTTGTATGGGACAGGAAGACTCACCGACAGGGGCTCCAGATGTCCTCCGGGACATCCCGTTGGCCGTGTCAGACTCCCCCGGGGTTGGCACTGTCTTCATGGGAGACAGGGAAGAGCTCCAGAGTCCCCAGCGCAGCCTCTTGTGGTGGTGGTGATGGCAGGACAGGAGGCTGCCTGACGTCCAGTGACGCCTCAGAGCTGGTGTCCCCTCTGTCAGGGCCTGATGAGGTGCTCGGGTGGTGGCTAGTGTCCACACTGCCTGGGCTGGCAGGCCACTGGGCTTAGCCCCCAGGAAGGCATGCAGCTCCGTATAGAAAGGGGAGGTAGCAGTGCTACCTGCCCCCTAGAGCTCATGTGCCTCCCTGGTGTGAGCATGCTCCTGCCTCAGGGCCTTGATTTTTGAGCGCACCTGCTCTGTGGTGGGCTCCTGGCCCTGGGCAGACAGCTCCACCATGATGTTGGCTGGTTCCAGTGGCTAGCCTGGAACTGGGAAAGGATGTCCTGCCTGCTTCAGATTTTAAGGCACAGGTGGACTTCCTCAGTGCTCCAAACAGGAGCACGCCGTTTCCCCTTGGACGCTCCAGAGCCACATGTTGTCATAGCTCTGGAAGCCTCTTGGCACATTGGCAGGCACAGGCAGCGGACAGCACTTCCTTCTTTCTGTGGGTGCTGTGCAGCCTGGGAAGAAGGTCAAAACATGTTATTTCAAAATAATGGTTATTTCAAAATAACATGTCCAAACGGTGCCTTTTCAAAACTATCGGGTTTTAAGCTGTTTTGAAACGACGGTTCTTATTTCAAAATGACGGATCCCGTCATTTCGAAATAAGAATATGTCATGTGGACCTAATTGCTTTTATTTCAAAATAACCAGTGTTATTTCAAAGTAAAAGAGATGTGTAGACATACCCCTAGTGATTCACGAGCCTCCTAAGGAAACAGATTTTCCTAGCACCCAACCTAGACCTTCCACATTGCAACTTGAGACTACCGCTTCTTGCTCTGTCATCTGTCACTACTGAGAACACATTAGCTTCATTTTCCCTTTAACCCCATTTCAGATATCTAAAGGCTTCTATCAAATCCTCCTTCAGCTTTTCCTCATAAGTCATGTGCTACAGTTCCTAATCATCTTAATTTCCCTTCACTGAACTGTCTTCAATTTGTTCACATTTTTCATGTAGTTGGAGCTCCAAAACTGGAAAAGTATTCCATAGGAATCCTCACAAGTGCCAAATAGAGGGGTATAATCATTTTTCTAGATCTGCTGGCAATGCTCCTACTAATGCAGACCACTATGTGCTTAATGTACATGACAATAAGGGCATAGTGCTGACTCATGTACATCTTCTAGTCTATTGTACCCCACCGGGTCCTTTTCTGCAGAATGTTGCCTAGCAAACCCAAATTTGTGGAGTTTTAGTTTGGGGGAAAAGTTTGAGATGAAAAATAGTGCCAAGCTCTACTCTTTGTACTGCTGGTTGCAATAGGTGTCGGAGTGAGCATTTTGCAGACAGGGACTAAGAAGACTGGAGAAAATCTTGTTTCTACCCATCTTGACTCTGTGACCTCAATACAGTGCAAAGGGGGCAGTAATCTTTATTAGGTACCTGCCATGTCGGACCAGAACTGTAATTTCCTGTCTGGTCTGCTCTTGTGCCAGTGTTCCCAAATGGCAAGTCCTTGTTCAAGTTATGTGATGACAATGCAGTCTAGCCCTCTGCAGGCTGCCCTATCAAGCCAGATTCTGCATCCATTCTTCAGTATGTTACCCTGGGCTGGTTTGTGATGTTAGACTCAGCATTGAGTAATAGGGATACTCGGGCGTTGCACCAGGACCCACTATGTTTTGGGTATGCTACTTTCAGTCACAGACATAGACCCACTGATAATTAAATTTGGAAGTGACCTCTAGTCCAAACTCCTACTCAAAGCAGGACCAACACCAACTATATCATTCCAAACAATCCCTTCTCTCACTGAATTGGGTAAGTCCTTAGTTCTGAGTTACTAGAGAGAATTCTTTCTTGAGTGTTCAGCTAATGAGTCTTGCTCTTATGTCCAGGGTTTACCTGATCACCATATTTGGAATCAGGAAAGAATTTTTCCTCAAAGCAGATTGGCAAGGGCTCTGGGTCTGGATTTTTTTCTCCATTTTTAGCTAGGATAGGTCATTTTCTGGTAGATTTTCTGTACCTTAAAGTCTTTAAACCATGATTTGAGGACTTCAAGTACTCAGTCATAGGTTAGAGGTTTATTATAGGAGTGGGTGGGTGAGGTTCTGTGGTTTGTGTTTTGCAGGAGGTCTGACTAGATGTCCTCCATGTTGGTCCCCTCTGACCTTAGAGTCTATGGCTATGTCCACACACAAAGAGTCATTTTGAAATAAAAGTCTTATTTTGAAATATTTTTTTTTTAATTTTGAAATAAGGAACACCCTCAAATCAAAATAGCATGCCCTGTGTATGGACATGCTACTTCGATTCAGGAGAGGGGCAGCATGGGAGGTGTGGCAACATGGCCCCCTGGAAGGGCCATGTTGCCAACCAATCCCCTGCCTGACTCTCACCTGGCCCCTGGAGCCCTAAGCGGGTGGCCACATTTCCCAGCCCTGGCCCCATCCCCAGGCAGGGATCCGGGGCCAGGGTGCCAGCTTGCTGACCCCCCGCTCTACCCCGCTGCCCGGCCTCCAGTGGCAGCCCCAGCAGGGGGGCCAGTGCCAGCTCTGCCCACCTCCTGGGCTCAGCCTGAGCCCAGGTGGTGGGCAAAGCCGGCACTGATGGCCCCCGCTGGGGTGGCATGTCCATGTCCAGGCAGTGGGCAATGCCGACATCAGCAGCCCCCGCCGCGTGCCCCGAGCCCCAGTGGCGGGCAGAGCAGGCGCCTGCACCGGCTGCCCCTCCAGCCTGGCCCAAGGGGCAGAGATTTCCCTACCTTGCACTCCCCCGCTGTTGTTAGGTCAGTGGGGGAGGGACCGTGGGGGAACTGAGTGTGGGGCACCCCAGGCAGGCAGCCTCTGCCTGCTGCCGGGGCTGCCCTGAAACTGGGAGAGGGGGAGCCGCGGCGCTTGGGGCCCTGCGCCTGACTCTCCCTGCCCCTGGGGCTGCCCTGAAGCCAGGTAGGAGGGAACTGCAGTACCCGGCTCTCCCTGCTGCCCGGGCTTGGGGTGGCTGTGAGGCAGCTGCCAGGTAAGCAGGAGCCATGGCCCCCAGCTCTGCCCCACTGCCCAACCTCCAGGCCCTGGACCTTGGTCTTTTTCTGGGGCAGTGTCACCCCTGTTGGGGAATCAGGGGCACAAGGCACAACAGTTCAGACTGCATGAGGGGAAAATCATAGTGGTATATTTGACTACTTTGTTGGAATTATGGGCTGGGAAAAGGAGAGCAGAACATAGGGTCTTGTTTCCCCAGACAACACAAGACTCTGACAGTGCTACAGAATATTAAGCTGCAGTTCTGCTCATGTATATAGGCTTTAGCAGATTCTGAGATTTTAGGGTCCAAAGGGACGTCTGTGATTATCGAATTTCACCAGTGGCCTAGCACAGGCCAGAGAGTGTCAGCCACAATCTCTGGTTAAGTTCAGTTTTGTCTTCTCCTTTTTCTTCCTTACCCACACCCTTCATTTCTAACTGAGCATGTTGATGTTTTGAAATAGAAACTCCTTTGCTAAGCAAAGGTTTTGTCAGGGCCTCTTTGATCTCCTTGTTCCTCCCATGACATGACTGAAGAGTAAGACAACAGTGGTGTAGAGAGCAGAAAGAATCTTGTTGGTGTCACGGGAAGGAAGGGTCTGTGTCCATACGTATATGAAACTAGCATACGATAAAAGATAGCAAGCAGCATAAGGTGTGATGAACAAGTGTAAAATTCCTTCTGGCAGTTATATGTGGAGACTATATCAGCATAGGAAAGGATTATAACAGAAGGGAATCAGCAGGATCAATAGAGGGCAGCAATAAAATCTGCCAGGGCTGCCTAAGTCATGACTCTGTAAGTTGAATTCAAAATAGGGGACACATTACCAAAGAAATGTTTGGTTATGTTGAGTCCACAATATGGTAGTTAAGATATACAAAATGCCTTCAATGTGGAGATGAAAATGACGCAATCCAAGAAGCCAGCTGCCATGCAGATAGATAGAGAATGGCTAGCAATGGCTGGATAATGAAGCAGGGTACAGACATCCACATACTTCTCACAGACCATGACAGCCAGGAGCATGCACTCAGTCTTTCTAACTCTTCTGCAAGGGTTGGAGCCATCATAGGACAGAAGATCCTGTCCATTTGCTGGACCAGAAAGAAGGCCCCATGCCAGTTTAAATCAAGCCTTTTTAAGCTAAATGTTTTTGGTTTGGTTTCCTAGGGTATGTCTGCATTGCCAGCAGCATCACTAGCAGTGCAAGATCAATTCTGGGGATTTTATTGAGTGGCAGTAAAGATGCACTCAACTGAACCCAAAACTTGGTGATGTCAATCCATCCTGACAAGTAGCATAGCGCTGTGTCAAAAGGAGGGTGTTTCCCATCAAAACAGCACAGTGGAGACCCCATGGTATAAAGATGTTAAGAAGTCGATGGGAGATATGTAAGATACTGTACATCACTTGCATATCTCTCATTGACTACCTTCAAAATCCACGGCCAATGTAGAATAAGCCCTGGTGTCTGGAAATTCAGCTTGAGCTAGTATATCCAGATCACCTTAGGGGAAGGTATATCTCTCAAGCTGTTTACAATGTGTTGTTTACACATATTTCTCAAGCTGTTTAAAATCTCTCAAGCTATTTATAAATTGAACCCCCTCCCCCCAAACCATTTATGTTCCTGAAGGAGCTGTGGTAATCCTGTGGAGCAGTAGCTGAGGTCCATGGTATCCCTTCTTGCTGTGCACATAAATTTAATGCAATCAGGAACATCGCTGCTCCAGGGAAAGACCTGGGGCACAGATCCAGGGCCCACCCCCCTGGCCATGGTCTGCTCCCTGGGCCCAATCCAGTGTCAGGCTCCTGCCTCCACCAGTCTGGTCCCAGATCCCCAGCCAGGTTCGGGGCCAGGAGAGGCAGATCCTGCTGCAGGTGGCCCAGCCTTGATCCCCCATTGGGAGAGGCAGGCACTGCTGTGGGCAGCCCAGCATGGATCCCCAGTTGGGGTTGGGGACAGGAGAGGTGGACACTGCTGCAGGCACCCCATCCCTGTGTTCCCGGTTGGGGACAGGGCCCAGAGAGCGGGGGTTGCCCCGAGCACTCGGGTTACTAGTGCCAAGACTCAGGGCAGGTGCCTTATGTGCCAGGCATCAGCAATGCCCTTGAATGCAATATCTTCCCTCAGAGATACACCATGTGGTTGCAACATCTACTACAGTGAGGACCTCAGGTCACTGTGCTAAAATTTAGGGGGGAAAAATGCTGGCAGCTGTGAAGTTAGGAGTGTTCAAAACTCACACAGAACATTGGGGCAAGAGAGGATGAGGAGCACACCTATATTCTAGACAGGTCACATATCACATGGGCCTAGACTGCTGCATTGAAGAGGCCCAGAAGTAGACATATAGGTGGCCAGGGAGGTTTTACTGCAAAAAAAAAGTAGGCATCAAGTGACTTTAGTCATCTACTGGGTTCTATAGCATCTGAACATTCATTCCATGAATAGTAGAAAAGGAGGATGGAGCTAGGCTGTTCTCAGTGGTGGCAGATGACGGAACCAGGAACAACAGTCTCAAGCTGCAGTGGGGGGAGGTTGAGGGTAGATATTAGGGTAAACTTTTTTTCCCAGAGAGGAAGATGAAGAACAGAAGCTATTTACTTAGGGAGATGGTGGAATCTCCATCCTTAGAGATTTTTAAAGCCAGTCTTGACAAAGCCCTGGGTGGGATGATTTAGTTTAGGATTGGTCCTGCTTTGAGCAGGAGATGGGCTAGATGGCCTCCTGAGGTCCCTTCCAACCCTAATATTCTGTCATTCAGTGGTGCATAAATTGGGGAGTTAGGCACCTGAAGTGGCTCTTAGGAACCTTGGTCTAGATTCACAAAGGGACTCAGTTCCATAACTCCCAAATTCATGGGAGTTAGCTAGCTAAGTACCTTTATATATCTGGCCCTAAATCTATTTCAGTGTGAGGTGGATGCCACACTCCCTTTCACTCCTTTGAAATTTGTTGCCTTTAGAAGTGGATTGATTGGTAGATATCATTCCTACGATCTCACAAAGCCATGGGCATCCACTTATGTATGTTTCCTGTTTTATTGTTAGGTTTAATTGGCAAAGTGATATAGGTGTCTAAACCTCACTTTGGGTCTCAGGGATTTTTATATTGATTCAAATAGAATAAATGAACTGAAGGAGTTACTATAACCCCCTCATGATCCAGCATTAAATGTGGTAAGTGAGGTTTGGGGTTTGGTCCCCAGAGACCTCAGCATGGTTGGTCTCATGTGAAAAAGAACATAAAAATACTTTTTGACATTTTATTAAAGATACAGAAAGAGGGAAAACAGTTAAAACATTGGAAATTAAAAGTAAAAAATAAGACTTTCATTTAAATAACATCTCTTTAGCTGGAGAGTTTTTAGAAGGAAACAAACCTTTGTATATCACAATGTTTCCCAACCAGCATGCCACGGCACATAGGTGTGCCATCAGGCCTGAGCAAGTGTGCCACGAATTTTTTTGAAAAACTACTCAAAGAGCTCTGGATTGGATCACTGGCAAACAAATATTCATGAGTTCATTTGGAAACTATATGGTGGTGTGCCTCAAGTTAATTAAAGGTAGCAAGGTGTGCCACGGCAGAGAAAATGCTGGGAACCACAGGCCTATCAGTCTCTCAGAAGATATCAAAGATAACATAACTATCCTTTGAGGGGAAAGGGAAACTAGTTGAGATAGACTGGAGCTATTGTCACTGCTGCTGTTGTAAAAATTGGGTCCTGTTTCATCTCATGTGGAGTCTGAGCTTCAGTTGGAGGCAGCAGAGATGGACTCTTCACCTGGTTCCTCTTTCTGGCCCAGTTTCGCCAAGGCATCACTCAGGATCAGAAGGTTGAAGACCCACTAATATCATGATGGAGGTGAGATCCCAGGAAATGATTAGGGTGGCAGCCATGATGAAGAAGTTCACTCTAATAACCATTTTTGCTCAAAGTCACATTCAGGAAGCACCCCCCCCCCAAAAAAAAGGTGTCATGGCTGGAACAGCTCATTCCTTCATTATAATACCTAGCAGTTTGCCCTTGTTTCTGAAATACCAATTTCAGTTCATGGATCCCATGTGGAAATCTGAGGAGCTATTGTCAGGGGACAGATGTTTCAGTGCTGTAAGGCATACCAGAGGCTGCTTTGGCCTCCACAGCAGGTATGCCAAATTGTGAGTCCTCCCTTTGTTTCCTCTCATCCACAGTATAAAGAACTCCAGGCAGAGTTTCTGATATCAAAGAACACTTGAATCTCATTTGTGAATAAGAATTGGAGGAAGGATGGTTGAGATTTCTGGGACTGACTGGGGTTTCAGACATCCAATTGACATTAATTAGAGAAAGACTTTAGGTCTCCAGGTACTTTGGACAGCTTGGAAAACCTCAATTTAACTAGATAAGAGGGCCTACAAGCCCCGTGGATTCAGGTCTCTAAATGAAAATAGGATTACAAAGCAAAGATACTGGGCCAGATCCTCAACTGCTGTAATTCAGCACAGTTCCACTAGAATCAATGGGCCCAGCACCAGTGAGTGAAGAATAGGGCTGGAGAATTATTAGAAGGAGAGAAAGGGTGGCTATTGAGGAGTTACCCAACTTCTCTTCCATTCTATGAGCTCTACAACAGGAGCCATCTATTCCTCATTAAGTTATCTGAGACCCTGGGACATTATGTTACACTTTACTTCTGCCTGCTGATCATTTTCCTCAGGGCCTTTTTGACGTCCCGGTTCCTCAGGCAGTAAATGATGGGATTGAAAAAGGGTACCACAACTGTGTAGAGCATGGACACCAGCTTGTTAGAGTCAAAGGCATTCATGGCCCTGGGCCGGGCATAGGTGAATAGGGTAGTGGAGTAGAAAATGACTACCACTGCCAGATGGGAGGTGCAGGTGGAGAAGGCTTTCCACCTCCCCTGAGCTGTGGGGATCTGTGCAATTGTGGCTGCTATGCAGGCATAAGAAGCCACAACCACAAGCAATGGCAGTAGGATCATAATTAAGGCCAAGATGAAGTCTACCATCTCTGCCAGGAACATGTCAGTGCAAGCCAGGTTGAGCAGAGGTGAGATGTCACAGAAAAAGTGGTTGATGATGGAGCTGCAAAAGGTTAAACGGGAGATGAAGATGACTTTGAGCGAGGAGCTGGTGAAACCACTCACCCATGACCCAGCAACCAAGCGGAAGCAGAGCTGGCGGGTCATGATGGCAGGGTACCTCAAAGGGCTACAGATGGCCAGATAGCGGTCATAGGCCATGACAGCCAGAAGGACGCATTCTGTGCAGGCCAGAGCAATGAAGAAGTAGAGTTGGGTCATGCACCCTATAAAGGAAATGTGCCGACTTCCCTTCAGCAAGTGAAGTAGCATCTTGGGCACTGTGACGGTGACGTACCATATCTCCAGGAAGGAGAGACTGCTCAGGAAGAAGTACATGGGCTTGTGGAGATTGTAGCTCATCCGGACCGTCACAATAATGACCACATTCTCTGTGATGGTCAACATGTATATGATGAGGAAGATAAGGAAAAGCAGGATCTGCAGCTCTTTCCAGGTGGTGGGGAAACCCAGGAGGATGAATTCCTGCACCCACACCCAACTTTGATTTTCATTCTTCATCTTTATCAAAAACCTGCAGAAATGTAGTAACAAAAATAATACTCAGCTGTCACATAGGTTCATAGTTTCCAAGCCCAGAAGAATCCACTGAGATTTTGTAGTCTGACTCTCTGTGTAATACAGACCAGGATCTAACATGTTTCTTGACCCTGAGGTCCAGACTGAGCCCAGCATCTAGCATACCATTGAGCTGATCGCTCTGAGCCTGAGTCAGCTGCCACAGGCCAGCCATTGATTAGTAATTGCAGTATAGACATACCCTCTGACTAAGGAGGTCTAGGTTCATGGTTTTACTCTAGTTTTGATAGACGTCTGCAAGAAGAATGGATCTGATTTTTAAAGGAAGTTAGGTACCTAAATAAGTGGTCCAATAGCAATAACAGTCATATAGCTCTTATATAGTCACATTTATCTTTAGATTTCAAAGAGCATGTCAAAGGGAGTTAAAAGCACAACAGGAAGGCACCAGAGACGTTGTCTGTTGGGAGCTGTTAATTCAGCATTTTGCTGGGTGTTGAATTGTGAGCTGAGATCAAAAGAAGCTATGACAACATTCCATTGTTGGATAGCCACATTTAATTTCTATAAAGTCAATGGGCATCTTTCAACTGACTTCGCTGAGAAATGGATATAACTCCTAGAGCATTTTTGGCAAAGCATTTTCCAAAGGAACTAAGTCAAGAGAAGAGAAGGCACAAGGATGCGGGGGCATGAAAATAGTTTTAATAAAGAGAAGTCTGAAGGGGTGACTGATTACAGCCAGTAACTATGTATACAAATCACAGAATCATAGAAATTTAGGATTGGAAGTGGCCTCAGGAGATCTTCTAATCCAACTTCTAGCTAAAAGCTTGACCAACCCAGCTAAACCATCCCAGCCAGGCCATCCCAGCTAAACCATCCCAGCCAAAGTGCACCTTGACGAACAGATGTTTTATAATGTGTTCTTCCTTCTAGTACAGAAAGGTCTAACAGGATCCCATGACTCACAGGTGAAGTTGACCAATTCAGATGGCAAATAAGATATCAGTAGAATCATGACCTTTAAGGTAAGGCAAGACCATTATGATTATCTAGTCTGCACAAAACAGGCCCCAGAACCTCACTCACCCTCTCCTGCATTAGACCCTCAAACCTCTGGTTGAGTTACTTATTTCCTAAACCCACAATTTAAAGACTTCAAGGTACAGAAAATCCATGAGCGAGGGACCCATGCCTCTTGTGTTTTTAATTACCCACTGGAACAATTTGGCAGGGATGGTGGTGGATTTTCCATCACCAACCATATAAAATTACTGTTGGGTGGTTTTTGTTGGTTTGCTTTACTATCTGCTTTAATACAAACAGGAGTGCATTCAGGGAATTCCTCTGATCTGTGTCATGCAGGTTTTCAAACTAGGTGAGCACAAGGGTAGCTCATGGCCTTAGAATGTAGAATGTGGTTTATTTAGTCAGTGTGAGGCGACCTGTCCCTCCCTAGACAATCTGGGATCAGTGGGTCCTCTTGCCTACGTGTAGGGAGGGGAAATTGGCAGTCTAGAGACCTGAGTTTTATTCCTGGCTCTGACAGAGGCTTTCTAAATACTGTAATGCACTTGTTTGTCAGATACTTCTGGGGTGAGCTGACACCCATGCTGATTAAGTGCTTTGAGATCTACAAAACAGCACTACTGAGTGCTGCAGCTTAATGCACAATATCCAGTCAGCTAGTGGCTTCTCTGAAATCATTCAGGAACATCCTGTGCCATCCGAGTTTGGCAATAAGAAGCTTAACAAGAGGTCTATAAATATCAAGGATGGTTGCTGCTAATGACTGGTGAATGTAATGTTGAGGAGAATGTTACATACACTGAAAACTGGTTTACTTTTATCCAGCATTAGTATTCTTACTCCGCTGAGCATTACCTATTACTTTGGGGCCAGATTTTCTGTGGGTGTAAATTAATACTGTTCCATTAGCTTCAAGTTACAAATAGGTGAGAGTCTGTCTTTTTCTCCATACACCTCAAAGTGAACAGAGATTGTTAATGAAAATTTAAGACAGGGAAACTGAGGCAGAGGGGCAGTGGTGCATTACCTTGCTTATGGTCACACAGACTAGCACATTCAGTGGAAGATCTAGGAATACAGCCCAAGTGTCTTGACATGACGAATCCACCGGATTGTGCATGTTCATAGCAACAGATATGAAGGCTAAATTGGTAAACCTTACTTATGTGAGCAGTCCTGACTCATGAGTGACTTGCAGTAGGCTTCAGAAAGAAAGAAAGAAAGA
The DNA here is from genome assembly GCA_007922195.1 of Podocnemis expansa. Lineage (NCBI taxonomy): Eukaryota > Metazoa > Chordata > Testudines > Podocnemididae > Podocnemis > Podocnemis expansa. Next base: position 46,625,225 of record ML681991.1, read on the forward strand.
AAGAAAGAAAGAAAAAGAAAGAAAGAAAAAGGCCAAGTGTTGTATGATTCTACATCAAAGCAACTCACTGTTATGACACCCACATCTGTCTCCCTGACCATCGTGCATTTAATTTGGGAAGAACACCCAGCTAAGCAAGAGCTGATTTGTTTCTCCACTTCCAAAGACTGAGCAGAACTGCACTTATAAAAGGATTTTGGTGCCTGACTTTTGTAAAATCACCTCCATCCAGACACACCTGTACCTCTTTTTTTTTCAGAATCTTTTTTCAGACAAGATCTCCTTGTTGCAGAAAATATGGGCTCAGATTTTCACAGGAGGCTAAGGGAGTTAGGTGCCAAACTCCTACTGAATTGCAGTGGAAGCACTGCAACTAGATCCCTTAAGCTCCTGTGAAAATGCCAGCTGTCTATATACATTAGAAGTCACTTAAATCAGAGAGGTAATATGGATCTTGGCAATTTTACGTTGTCCCAGCTCTCTGATTCCTATAGCAGATGTCCAGCAGGAAGAAAGGAGTGTCATTCATATCAGAAGCTTCATTCACGGCCCCCCTTGCTAGCATTCAAAGTAATTATCTACCTACAGCATACCTCTGAGAGGCAGGTGTTTCCCTGGAAGTTTAACTCCTGCTTGTTTTGAGAAAAAATGAAACATGCGTCCAATGTATAGAAGGTTAAGGTCTCAGCGCAGCTTGTGCATCTCTCAGAAACCATCTGTCGTAATTTTCACCAGCCAGGATGGAATGTCTTCGGCAGGAGACTGGGAATCAGATGCTTCTGGGTCCTTGCCTGATGCTTAATTCCTGTGTATCCTGGACAAGTTTCTCAGTGGCACTTGTCTCAGTTTCTCAATCTGTAAATTAGACATTCTGACATTCATTGAGCTAACAAACTTGGATAGATAAGAAAAGAACTTTGACCTTGGAGAATGCTAAGCCTTGGTGTTAGAAATTGCCTCGAGCACCACAGCCACTGGCAAAACGTTCAAGTCTTTAGAGAAGTGCTCAGATTCTTTCAGCCAGCTAACTCCTTTAGGAGCCATATGAAAATCCCACCCTGTGATCCTAGCTAGGATTGCTGTGAAGAGAAGAATGAAGGACAGATTTGGGGCATCACAGAGCTACGAGTGGAATGTGTTCTGCACCATCCATGCTTTACCTGAACTGATGCTGCTTCTGGGTATTGCAAAGGAAACCAGTTCAAACGTATGAAATTTGCTTTTGCTTGCTCTTTCTTTCTTTCTTTCTTTCTTTCTTTCTTTCTTTCTTTCTTTCTTTCTTTGACGATCTTCACTGACTTAATCCTCATGCACACATACAAAGGTATCTGCTCTGTTGACTTCCTCAGTGACCCATGCGAACAAGTCTATAAACAAAGCCCTGGCTGAATGATTCATATATGCAATCAGCAGACACTTGGTCTCTGGGGGAAAAGGAACCTCAGATGAATTCATAGACTTATATGTTATGTCCACACTAGACTTTTATTTTGAAACCACGGTTGTTCCAAAGTAAAAGTTGACAGGTCCAGACAATGTTTCTTCATTTTGAAATAAGGAGCTCCCTTATTTTGAAACGAGGAAAATCATTTTCATACAATAAAACCTAGTTTTGTATTGAAATGAGGGTTATTTCAAAACCTTGGTTTTGAAATAACCACGTCTGGCTGGCTGCGCTCAGATGAGAGTTTTATTTCAAAACAACAGCTGTTGTTTCAAAATAAAATTTCTCATGTTCACACAATGTACCATTATTTCGAAACAATGGGACCCGTTGTTTCAAAATAATGGACATTATTTTGAAACCATTAAATCTCCCTTGAAATCGAAATAGCCATTGTTTCTAAACGGCTGTTTTGAAACAACAGCATTCAAACATGTTGTTTCAAAATGGCCGTTTCGAAACAACGCATCCAAATGGCTGTTTCGAAACAATGGGTCCAAAAACCCATTGTTTCGAAACAACGCTATTTTGAAAGGGGCTTGAGGTGACCTTCTTCATCCCGGGGTGTCCAGGGACAGGAAGTGCCCTGCAGCCTCGTCCCTCGTGCTGCCAGCCTCAGCTTGAGCACAGCGAGGATGGCAGACACCAGAGGTGCTCACGCGCCGGGCCGAAGCCGGGGGTCCATATGGACCACAGAGGAGACCCTTGCCCTCATCAGGATCTGGTCCAGGGAGGACATCAGGGCACGGTTCCGGGCGCACCACCTGAACATCGATGTGTACTCGGACATCGCCGAGGCCCTGGCACAGTAGGGCTTCGAGCGCACCACCGAGCAGGTGTGCTCAAAAGTCAAAGGTCTGTGCCAGGACTATGCCCGGGTAAGAGATGTGAGGCTGCTCCACGGGGCAGCAGCTGCCACCAGCTGCCCTTTCTATGAGGAGCTGGATGAATTCCTGAGCCAGGAGCCCAGTGCCCCACCCCAGTATGTGCAGGACTCCAGCGAGCTGTGCACCAGCCCCACATCATCAGAGCTGGAGCAGACCGCCTTGGAGCATGAGGAACCCCTCGAGGTGCATGAGACCAACCGGCCCAGCTGAGCTCCTCCTGCAAGCCCAGAGCTCCTTCCGGAAGGGGAACCCCCAGCCCACCAGCCTGGAGGAGGAAGCTGAGAAGGAGGAGGCAGCCACTGAGGAGGGGACATCACGCCGGACATCAGGCATCGCAGTTGGTGAGTGTCCCCCCTCACCCTCAAGCAAGGAGGCCCAGGAGTGCAGGGACTGGGTCCCGAGGGGGGCAGGGCCTTGGGACGGTGAGGCTCAGGCCTGGGGGGGGGTGCACAGGCTCTCCTGTGGATGTAGTTCGCAGAGAGGCATGTGGAGAGAGGGTCCCATGCCCAAGGAGGATGGGGGACCCTCAACACAGGGAGGGCAATAGGCAGGTGTAGCAGCATGCAGGCCAGAGAGCCTGCAGCCAGCACTGCTGTCACATGGCCTCGGGAGACTGCCTGGGCCACATGCTGCCAACGACAGCTCAGTACTGTGGGCCACAAGGCCACATGCCCCCTTAGTGCAGTGTACACAGCACACAATTGGGAATCCTGCTGGCAGTCAGGGCAGGGGTTTGCAGCTCACAGGCTGCACACACCAAGGCTGATATGCTGACACTTAACTGTTCTCCCTTCTGCCCTGCAGCTCATCCACCCACGTGCCGGCCTTCTGGCCTGGGCCTGCTGACCACTGCACAGCCCAGGAGAAGAGCCCGCCTGAGCCGGGACGACATCCTGGCCAGCATGCTGGAGCTCAGCCAGCAGGCCGATGAGTCAACCTGGGCCTGGCGCGTCAAGCAGGCCAGGCACCAGGTTGCCACTATCTGGCAGCTCCAGCATGCTGGTGATGCTGAAGAGCACATTGTGGCAGCCCTGGAATGGCAGGCACTGGCGATGGAGTGCCAGGCGACGGTGCTCGACCGGCAGGCGACCGCCCTTGACCGCCAGGCAGCTGCCCTTGAGTGGCAAGGAACAGCCCTGGAAACTCTGCAAACTGCAGTCCAGTGTATTGGGGATCACCTTTCCTCCCAGCAGGAGACAGATCCTGTCCCTCCCAGGGATCCAGCTGCCCCTCGTCGTCGGCACCCCTGGACCCGGGGTGGCCTTGGAGAAGGCCATGGGGCCATGGGCCCTGCCCCAGGGGTGGCTCCCATCTAATATGCCCCCCCAGTTGTTCCCAAATCACCACCCCACATGCCCTGTCACAGTTCTGTGCCCCCATCCCACATCCCCCATCCCAGTTCTGTGCCTCCACACCACATGCCCTGTCTCAGTTCTGTGCCCCCATCTCACATGCCCCGTCCCAATTCTGTGCCCCCACTTGACCCTTCCTGCCTCCCCAGCTCCATCCTTCCCAACCCCCTTGTTCATGTAAATAAATCCAGATCACCCATGTGATAAGTTGTGCTGAGTGTTTTATTGGGTTGGATTCAGGGTATGGATGGGTTGGGTGGCGGCTGACTGGGCAGAAAGGGGGAGTGGGTGGTGTGGTGGGGCTCACCTGGTGATGTGGGTGGCATCAACTATCCCCCTACACATTGGAAAGCCCAGGGTAGTGAGGCCAGCAATGCTGTCCTGCAGCACTCCCAGGGTGATGAGGTGTGGCCACAGGACCGGCTGATGGCGTGGGCAACCTGAAGCAGCAGTTCCCTGACGGTGGACCTCCTGACACTGACGAGATGGGCAACGGATCTGTGGGACTCGGGAGTGGCCATCTTCCAGAGAGCGATGGCCATGCTCTTGTCCACAGGGATGCCTGCCCTCATCACCATGTGCCCTCGGCATAGCACTGGAGAGAGCTTGGCGATGAGAGGTGATGGGCTAACTGCTAACCTGAGGTTCTTCCTCCAGGCTTGTTGCTCCAGGTTCACTGAACAACCCATTCCCACCACCCTGTCCAGATGGGCTTTGGCACAGAAGGGGGACGGGGAGCTATTGCTGCTGGAAGGGCCACTGAGACAGTGGTCTGGAGCTCAGCCCCGGGCTCATGGAAGAGAGTGTCCCACAGCGAGGCAGCACCCTGCAGGCTAGCAGCAGGTCTACCAAATGCTCGAGATGGTACTGGAGCCAGGGAGCAACCCTAGCCATCTCACTCGCAAGCACTTGGGAGTCACAATGGACAGGGAGGGGATATCCGTTCATGCTTTTAGGTTATTGGCTGGCAACCTGCCTGGCAACATGACCACCAACATGGCCCAGTGAGCAGGCCATGTTGCCCCACCTCCCATGCTGCCCCTCTCCTAAAATCGAAATAGCATGTCCACACACAGGGCATGCTATTTTGATTTGAAGGGCTTCCCTTAATTCGAATTAAAAAAACTGTTAATTCGAATTAACTTATTCTGAAATAATTTATTTTGAAATAAAAGCTTAGGTGTGAACACAGCCGCTCTGTTATATCAATATGCCCTGCATATCGATCTAAAAAAATGACCTCCCTCCTAGGGTGCCATGCACCCTGGGAGGAAGTCCCACCCCCCCAGCACCCTGGCCAGGGTGCTAAGGAGAGGTGCATGGGGCGGTGCAGGTACCAGCCGACTTCGCCTGGTGGTCTCCCTTACCAGGGACAGGGGGAGCACCGGGAGCCGTGTGGCCGGGGTAGTAGCAGCCTGCTCTGCCTCCCCTGCCTGGCCAGGCGCTTGCTGCCCAGGTGCCAGTGGCAGCCTGCTCTGCTGCCCCTCCCCCTCCTGGGCTAGGTGCTTGCCACTCATGGGGCTGGGGCAGTGGCAGCCAGCTCTGCCCCCCTGCCCGGGCCAGGTGCTTGCTGCCTGGGTGGCAGTGGCAGCCCACTCTGCCCCCCCTCCCGACCTGGGCTAGGTGCTTGCCACCCAGATGGCCAGGGCAGTGGCAGCCCGCTCTGCCTGCCTGCCCAGGCTCCGCAGGCTGGTCAGTTTCACCACTCTGAAATTGACCACAGGCTGCAGAACCTGCTAGGGGCTGGGGAACCGGCACCGCCCCCTCCAGCCGCTTGCAAGCAGTGCCTGGCTGGATAAAGAGGCTGCCACCACAGGTGGCCCAGCTCCAGAGCGCTCAACGGTGATGGGGACTGAGCCAGGTAAGACAGCAACCACCATGGACAGCCCAGCTCCAGAGCCCCCGGACTGGGACAGGGACGGAGCCAGGTAAGGTGGCCGCCACAGCAGGCAGGCTAGTTCCAGATCCCCCGACAGGTATGGGGATGGGTTGGGATACCAATGCTCAGGGCACTGGTGCTGATACTCGAGGCATTGCCCACTGTGCCCAGTGCCAGCAATACTGCTGTTTCCCACTCATGGGCTGCGACTTGCCCCACCTTGCTGGATGAAGGCCCATTCCTAGGTCAGTCACGCTAGCCTCCTGCATGTAATCGGTCTCCTTGGCAGTGGAAATACACTCTCTAGCCACTCGTGTGATGGTTCATCAGAAGGCAGCCCTATTCCCAGATGCAATAGCATGAACTGCTGTCTTGGAGGACCCATCCTGATTGCTGCAAGCTTGTTTCCTTCAGTCTGCCAGTTTAACAAAGAAATTGATATGCAATTAACCTTTGGTCCATGTCAGGGGTTAACATTTTTACTCTTGTTCCAAAATGCATGCTGCTTTAGATAAAAGAAACACCATTTTTTGTTTAAAGTATGATTTTTTTAGTATGTATATGTCAAATCAGTATAGAATCAGGTAGTTGGTCAGTCAAATAGGTGATTGCTACCAAATAAAAGAGAGCACACATTCTAAATTTAGGTCACTGTTATAGTCCATTGCTAGTTTACCAACATGCTTTGGGTACTGATGGTTTTGCAGCTATGTCCCTTTCACCATGTGGGTAGGTACCAGTCTTTGAGCCTGTTTGCAAGATGGAGTGCTTGGCACAAATGCTCCTCATGAATTTAAATGTGCCTTTTTTTAATTTTCCTTCTGCAGTAAGGTGACTTTTCTGTCTCCTGCTGAGGCCCTTCATTTGCATTGTGTTTGTTATGCATACATACACAGGGTGTGTTGGATGCCAGTCTGGCTGCCTGTCCCTACCTGATCCATGTGAAATACTTTTATGGACATTTTTAAAATCTGTAAGCATCTACAACATTGCAGGAATCATGCTATCTTAATAATAATGTACAGCATGCCATGAACAATAAAAAATGCCACACATGAAATCCTCTGCATTAAACCGTATTTCATTGGTGAACAGGAAAGATACACAGAGCCCATTGCAAAAGTGTCTACATGGGGGTGCACCATGTCACAATCACAATTTGTTCCAATGTTCTCTCCCTTCCCATCATCTCACTGCTGATAACTTCAGCCTCATTCCAAACTGCCTCTTGTATCTTCCTCTGTCCTGTTCCCAGTGTAATCTCTGCTATCATTGGTATATATGCAGGCCTTAAAGTATAATTTGAGGGCTCCAGAACCCTCCAGCATCAGTGGGACCCCTTCAGCATGGGAGGCCCCCCAGTGTCTGTCCCCAGAACCTACCCCCTGCCCCAGTACCCACCCCCAGAGACACACACACACACACACACACACACACAGCCTCCACCTCCAGCCCTTACCTCATTGTTTGCACACAGCTGTCCAGCAGGAAGCTGCTTCCAGCCGCAAGCTGTTCTGCCCTGAAGGGGGAGATTCACACACTTCCAGCCTGCCACAGCTCTGTGCTGGTTTGGCTTAAGGTGGAGCCACTAGAACGCTGCATTCTGCCTGCTCCTGATATTTTTAGGGGCCCAGAAGGCTGCCAGCCTAAAAATAGGGGCCCAGAACTGAGTTCCTGGGTGTTTCCTCTTATTTTATCCCCTGTATATCTGTCTAGGTGTTCATTTATAATGTGCACCTTCATAGAGCCCTGAAATTCCACTAATATCTTCGTTATATCATTAGATATCAATCTCTGCAGATGTGATGTGGATATCTGTGAACCATTTCTTATGGAGGCGCATCAGATGCAGATCCACATATTTGTATCCGTGCTGGGCTATACCCATTCACATTATTTTACAGGCACCCATTCCCTTCTCATGCAGCCTCGTATGACTCAGGAGTAATTCTATAAGAATCAGGAGGCTTAATCTCTTCTCACTCATGTGAGTAAAGCTAGAGTACCTCCTTTGAAATAACTGGGGGGTGCTTCTCCTTTCATTTACTTTTAAATCAGAAGTAAACATGGCAATGTGAGAGCTGCTTAAAAAATTGTCACATTTTTCCTTACCAAAACCAAGGTTTCATGAAGAATAAACATTTTCAAAGGAAAGTGTCATTTCTGAACATTAAATGTTTTTTCCTATATGAAATAATTTTTGTTCAGTTCTATTATGAGCTGAACTTCCTGTTTTGTCTCAGTTTTTATACACTTTGAATTAAACCTTTCACCCCCTTTTTTCCTTTTTAAATAGTGAACCAAGTTTGTTTCCTGCTTTTTTTCATTTTTTCTTCTCTATTTTCAGTTTTAACTTATAAAAACTTCTGCAACTTTGAAAGTTACCAAGTAGAAATAAGAATAATGAAATTAGATTACAGTGCCTCATAGTATCTTTTCCAAAAGTGAGGAATTTTTGAAGTCAGTATAGTAACAGTATTGTGAAACTGAGTGTTTGACAAAAGAGACAAGGTGAGTGCAGTAATATCTTCTATTGGCCCAAGAGCTTATCTCTTCTGCCTACAGAATTTGGTTCAGTAAAAAAATTTACTATGCCAAACTCATATTCTGGAACCAAAACAGCTACAGCATTGCAAAAGTTTGAGAAGAGTCATAGTTTACTTATTCAGTTAGCTTATCTCAGAAACTCTCAGTGGTTTCTATTCCAAAACTCATGGGGGGAGGGAGGGCAGAAAAAAAAGTTTTTGTTCTTTTCTGTGATTGTGTCTGCTGGGAATTTTCAGCTGAGTTCTCAAGGGACACTGATGGTAAATAAAGAGATACTATATACCTGTCTAACCCTGTCTCATGTAGTCAACACTATACTCTGCACTTGAGAACCTCTTTGCTATCCAGCTACTCTGAGTCTGAACAGGGATTGGACATATGCAGAAGTGACTTCAGTTTTGCTCTCAGAACACACAAGGGTAAAGCATGCATTCTTCCTGTTCTAATAATGTATTTCTGATATGTCCCCAATTTGTTTCATAAATGTATGTACAGAATAGACAAATGCAGAAATTAGGTAGGGATGCATTTATCCATACAGAAGTTTAAATGGGCTGGGATTCTCAAAAGGACCTAGAAAATTAGGTGGGAGTCATGGAAATCCTGGAGCCCTGTGGTAGCCAAGTCAGACTCAAACTGGTAGAGAGAAGTTGGGTAGGCAGTAGCTTTTCTTGAGCTAACTTCTCTTGGTGAGAAACATAAGCATTCAAACTTCTGCAGAACTGTTCTTCAAGTTTAAAAAAGGTACTCAGTGTCACAGCTAAATGCAAAGATTTTTTTACAGTTAGTAGTTAGCACACATTTCAAGGGACCAGTTGAGGTGAAGTGGCCTGGTAACAACTCTCCAGTCAGAGTGGGGGAAGAAACTGAAGGTAAGAAAGCCCACATGTGGGGTACTTATTAGTGGGTCATAGTTTGGTGCAATGACCATCTAGTATCCGTATTCAGTCCATGAGTTGTAGAGTTTAGCAAAGTTATGAAATTAAGCTCTCAGGCTGGTCTCATGAAATATGTCCCTTATGATGAACAATGTGCTCCACCTTGCATTTAGCTATGAGGCTGAGTGTCTTTCCTAACCCTGAAAAGAAGAACTCTACATAAACTCAAAAATTTCTCACCAACAGAAGCTGGTTCAATAAAGGAGATTACCTCCCACACCTCGCTTGTCTAACTCACTTATATGACATTGAAAGTTAGAGACATAATCTGTGTATGTTCATCTCTGGAGAGGACCTTAATTAAGATATTTTAGGATTATAGTCCCTACATATTTCGGTTTGTAAGGAATAGATTTTTATTGGTTAATTTTGGAAACTAGAGATACCAACAATCACACAAAAATGGACAAAAATTATTTCCAGTGGTAGTAATTGAGGTTTAGAGGTAACAAAGTAAGAAAAATGCTATTTGAGAGCTTAGAGAGTGTGATTTAAGGATAGATAGATAGATAGATAGATAGATAGATAGATAGATAGATAGATAGATATGTGACCTTGACCCCCCAATGGTTATAAAATTTTCTCTTTTTGAATCTCAGTGTCTGCTTCCCTTAAGTTGTCATTCTCTGATCCTTATTGTCTGACCTCACTAATAATTTCCTGAAATTGTGAAACTCTATATTAATACAATGTAAAATAAAAAAAAAATTCTTAGAACCCATAATTTTGCATAACTGCAAAAAAGGAAACAAAAAAATTAAATTAATAAACATGGAAAAATGCTTAAAATAAGCCTTGACATTATCCATCAAAGTTATTGATGTCAGGGAGTGGGTGTAGAGGGCACAACCCCCACACTGCACAAGGGAGTCCCAATTGAGAGGCAAGAGACCAAACTACAATTTTTTGGGTTAATTACTTTTTGTGTAACTTTTATTAAGGTAAATAGAATTACAGGAAAGAAAGAAGAAGAAAAAAGGTTAAATGAGAGGTTAATATTATTTAATTACTAATATTTTTATTACTAAAATTAAAAAAAAAACCTTGCAATTCCTATTAGATTACACTTATTGAAACTCATACAAATGGTGGTTTTAAAATTCTGTTTCTTTAAGGCATTTAAAGATATTGTAAGTATAAATTAATAGCTTAATAAACAGAAAATAAAGCACGAATACTACTACAACACCTATCCCAATCCTTGTGCCTAACCCTGAATTAACCCCCCCCGTGCCAATTTTGGTTGGTATAATTTAGCAGAGTGGGGTTTATGGGAGACAGAGATAGAACACGCAATTTGTGGGCAAAAGAGCTTTGCTATTTACCACACATGCACACTAAAACATCATACGCAGCCCAGGACAGCACAAACACTTTGCTTCTTCCCCTTGCTCTCCAGACACCATGGGTCACGGCCTGGTGGGGCTAGCCATGGGCTGTTTGTGGCTAGGAGCTACAAGGGTCAGCTGGGGTGCCTGGTGTGGAATACAAGTGGATTTATTTTTTCATTACTTTTTTTTACACTGCTGTTTCTCAGTTTGATTGTGGAACACTAGCTTGATTTTGATTTGTGAGGTTAATAGGTTTAGAGCAGTAATAATATACACACACATTCCCAAAAAGCGTTTTCCAATTTAAATCTTAAATTTGATTAGTTTATATTTACTACATCTGGATGTTATCTCCGGAGTGACAGACAGCAGACCTGTTTCTTTGAGAGAGAGAGATAGTCAAACGTGATAGAACAGCCCGGTGTTAAAATGGCTGCGACTAACAGTGCCGCTTACAAGCTTTGCCTGTGGCCTTCAAGTCAGCAACCACTGGTTTGGAGTCCACTGACTGCGTGCTTCTTAAAATCCTGCACTTGACTAGCCTGGTGTTTAAACGGCTCAATCAACAGGGCAGCCTACAGGCTTGGCCTGTGGCCTTAAAAATCAGAGCCCACCACAACCAATTGCAGCGGTTGAACACCCCCTGTCAACCCTTTGGATGTGCCAAGGCCTACGCTCCCCCCCCCACAAACTCCGGGGTGAATAGGTGAAAACTGAATACTTTGTAAAAGAATTCAAAAGAAAATGAAAAAGATCTGCCAAAAGGAGAACAAGAAGAACTGCAGGCTCCCTTGGTGATCAGTCAAGGGGTTTAACACTCTTCCTTGTGAAGAGTGGGGAGGTGCCTAAGAGGTGGCCAGCTCCCCTGGCAGCACAGCAGGCTGCTGACTTATCGCTTCTCCAATGTGCCTAGACCAGAACCCCAGCTTTATGGCTGAGACCTTAAAAATTAGCATATCGCTTGTTGGCATGGAAACTTAGGCTATGTTCGCACGTAAACTGTTATTTCAAAATAAGTTATTTCCTAATGAGTTATTTTGAAATAAAGTCCTTATTTCAAAATAAGTTAATTCAAATTAAGAAAATGTTAATTTGAATTAAGGGAAAGCCTGCTATTGAAACGGCTGTTATTTCGAAATGGTTATTTCGAAATAAGGCTGTTCAGATGTGTTGTTTCGAAACGGTTGTTTCGAAACAATGCTGTTGTTTCGAAACAATGTGTCCAAACGCTGTTGTTTCAAAACAACCATTCTGAAACAATGGCTATTTCAATTTCCTGCTAGGTTTTACTGTTTCAGAATAACGGACGTTATTTTGAAACAACGGGACCCGTTGTTTCGAAATAACAGTACGTCGTGTGGACATAAGAATTTTTATTTTGAAACAACGGGTATTGTTTTGAAATAAAACTGTCATCTGCAGACAGCCTTACTGACTTTGGTCAGTAGATTTTTTTTTATGAGCTCATGGGTTCTGCAGGTGTATTTTATTACTTTTTAGGGTTCAGTTTGAACTGGTCTGGGGTTACTTGCAGTCAGCTTTTTAAAAAAGTATGACTGTCTGCAGTTTTTCGACCTAGGAAGATAACACCACACAATTATTTCTTTTCCCAATTAGAGGCCTAACAAGCTACATTCCATAAACCAGGCTGGAGTTTAGCCATAGCAAAATTCAGGTGGAAAAGTCCACCTTTTACAGTTGTAAAAAATAATGATGGAATTCAGGGACACTGGATTTATGGTTTCTTGAAACAATCTGTAACCCACTAACTCCCACGTTTTGTCCTGTGACTGCAGAGGCCGCTTCACTTTGAATGGTCCCTTACCATACATGCAATGTACTTGTGCTGAACAGCCTGGTCCAACTTGCATTTTTCTGTGAAACTGTGTGTACCTTTCCCAGACTTGACAAGGAGCTCTGTGTGGATCAAAGCTTGTTTCTCTCACCAACAGAAGTTGGTCCATTAAAAGATATTCCTTCTTCCACTTTGTTTTTGTGATGGAGACAGGCAGAGTTACAAGCTTTATTTGGGACCTTTAAGTAGTCTAAGGAAATGATTTTTATATTATCCAGTGTTTCTAATAGTAGCATAATTAGCTGTCAATGACAAGATGTTTCTTTCAGTTCCCATGGTATAAATCTGGAGTAGTTTTATGGGCATCAGTGTGTCTGAGTCTCCCATCATTTACCCCCACTGCAAATCAGAAGCAAATCTTTTGAATTTCAAGGTGGCCAAAATTAGGAGTAGCTTGCTGCTCATAGCAAAAGTAATAATATTTTTTAAAATGTGTTGCATTGCCATTGCTCACCGTTCTGAAATCTACTAGTTGTACTTTTGCAACAGATGTTTGTTACGTAGAAACCTCTCTCTTAACAACTAGAATGAAGCACAGCAAGCTGTTTCCTATAGACCACTGAATGCAAATGATAGACAAGTAGATAGATGGAACAACACTCAGGATAAGAACGGCAGTGTTTTGAAAAAAAGAACAGGGAGAATCTATCTATCTATCTATCTATCTATCTATCTATCTATCTATCTATCTATCTATCTAAATGGTAAAATCCAGGAGAAAACACTAACTATACAGATTGATAGAGGAGGGATTACAGTTTGTCAGGAAATGAACCAAACTCCCTATGACTCTGGGTTCATGAGGTCCTAGATGCAAAAAAGTATTTTATAACTTTTGCTGTAGTTTTTGTTCTTCTAATTCTAGGGACTTTCTACTTAAGCTGAATTTTGTATGTGACCAAGTGACAGAACAAATGTGATATTTTCCCTGGCTTGGTTGACCTGAAAAGAGTGTGTCCAGATGTCCAGGAAAGGAACTAAATGTGACTGATAAAGATAATCGATTACATAATGAATCATTGAGATATTATTTTAGCTCATTAGGAATTAGTTAAGGCCACAGATCTATTCTATAAAAATGACTTGCTTAAAAATAACTTAAGCTTATTGACTTTATGTTAGTGCATGTGATAGTGCATCCATCCAGTCTCCTGTATGCAAGTACTTTAATAATAATGAGTCCTCTACTTTAAATATTCCATAGACACAATTTTTGGATACCACTGGACTGAAAGAAATGTGTCAACTTGCTGCATTTTGACATCTCATTGACATGTAAGTATAGGTTTTAGGGGCATTTGGGATTTTCAAAGGAATTCAAAGGAGAAGGCATCTGCTCTCAAGGCACTCATCGAGTCTCACAGATCTCACTAGCAGCTGACCCTGTTTTGAGTAAGGACTTGTGCTAAGAAAACTCCTGATGTCCTTTCCAAACCTTATTCTCTATCATTCTCTGGTACTTCTTACCATGCCAAATGACTCATATTGCTTAGATGGGAGAGAGGAGTGCCCCTGGGCATGGAAGTTTGGTCCAGTGAATCAGTTGACCAGGAAGCTAAAGAGTGGGTAAACATTTTGGAAAGGAGAGACCTCAGGCAAATTGGGGAGTGGGGAAAGGCTTAACTTTTTAGAAAATTATGTTTTGTCTCTAGTGGATGGAAATTGAAATGTTCTTTCCCTTTCCTTTTCCTTTTCTTTCTTTTGCACATCCACATCTACACACATGCACAAATGTGCACTTTCATGTACAGTCTAAGGACCATTGACTATGTCTACACTGGGGACTTAAGTTGACATACGTAGGCTTAGGTTGACTTAAGCAAATTCAGGACTATATTTAGAATTTATTGAGTTGACTTAAGCACTTGCTTAAGTCAACTTAATAACTCCTGTCCTGTAAGTTGACTTAAACTTTTAAGTGTACTTTACAGGGCAGGAAGCCCTGGACCACACACCATGCCCTGCCTCAGGTCCCAGTTGGACTCCAGGAGCCCAATCCAGCTCTGAGTGCCTGATCCAGACCAAGCCACTGCCAACAAGCAGCGGGGAGCAGAATCCAGCTCCCAGCCCTTTGCCACAGGCAGCAGGATCTGGGAGCCAGCTACTGACGCCTGTGGGAGGGACTGAGAGCCTGGGACAGGAGCTTTGTGGCAGGAGGAAAGGGCTGAGAGCAAAGGAATGGGAGCCTGATCTGACTTCCAGGCCCCCTGCCATAGGCAGTTGGGGTATGGAACTGGCTTTTGCCACCCACAGAGAGGGTCTGGGAGCTCGATCTGGCAGGGGTTGGGAGTAAGAGACTGTGAGCCCCTTAAAGCTGGCTCCCACGGCCTACAGAGGGGGGCTGGCCTTGAGCCCCTTGCCGTGATCCAGCCCCTTGCTGCTTGCTGGGGGTTGCAGGGGGCTTAGAGACTCGTTAGTTTCACATATCCGGCTCCATGCCCCATCCCATAGGGAACAGAAGCCGACTCCTGGCCCCTGCAGCCTGTAGCAAGGGGCTGGGGGCAATATTGGACTCCCTGCCCCTCTTCACAGGCATCTGGAACCAGCGTCAAGCCACCACCACCTGCTGTTGGGGGCTGGAAGCCAGATCAGGCTCCCAGTCCCTTGCCCTCAGCCCCTGCCTACTGCCACAAGGGGCTGGGAGGGAACCTGATGAGGTTCTCAGCCCCTCTCCATGGGTGGCGGTAGCTTGCTCCTGGCTCCCACCACCTGTGAAGAGGGGCTGGGAGCCAGATTCCACTCCCAGCTGCTTGCTGGCAGTGGCTGGTGCCGAATTGGGGCCACAGAGCCTGATCAGGCCCTGGAAGCCCAATTGAGACCTAGGGTAGGAGATGGGGCCCAGGCCCTGGCCCCAGATATGTTTATATTGTGTCCAGTGAAAACATTCCCTGAATTTAACAAAACAAGGTCAGCTTAAAGTCTACCTTGTTAAGTTAACTTCCAAGAGTCTTCCCAATGGAGGGCTTTTTAGACATAGCCATTGAACCTAACAGAGTTTTCATAGGCAATAGCATTGCATTAGGAGTCAAGCTGAAACATTCCTGGATCTGACTCAATCCTAAGAAACTCTGAATCGCTGGGACAGCCCTTCAGGGGGCAATGGGTGCAATCAGAGCATACAGTCCTTTGCACATTGATGGAAAATTTGAGAGTGTAGTGTGCTGGGATGTCGCTGTCCTTCAAAACAATGGCTGAAATTTCTCTCCATTCCTTTATGATTTTTTTTTCATTTTTTCCATCTCTTATATTTTGAAGAAAAATAGATCAATTATGTCTAACTCCTTGAGAACTCTGTCTAACTTCTTTAGGATCCTGATTAGATAGCTAGATAGCTAGATAACCAAAGAAGAAAACCAAAGTAGGAAAAAATATCTATCTATCTATGTCTAAAGGAGTTAAATATCAACTCAGTGGAAGTTGTGTCAGGAACTCTCTTAGATTCCTTTAAGAAAACAAAGCTTTTACTGAAACTCTATCATACTCAACTGTATTTGCTTTGTCACTTTATCTGAGGTTTGTCCTGTAAGTTAATTTTCTCTTCAATTTGTGAGACAGTTCTAAGTAGAATATTTAAACATTTTTCAACCACCTAAGTGATAGAAGCCCAGGTCTTATCTCCAAAAATCACTCAGTGCGAGATTCAGAGAGGTACTTTGACATCTGTCTCCCAGGCACCCTATGCAATGAATGGTAAGATACAGATTGTAGGCAGTGGCCTAAGGAAGTCTATGGGAAATCCTGATGAAAGGTGTAGGTGGTAAGGCCACCCCTCTCTCAGAGCCAGGTTACTAAATCTAGACACCTAGGAGGTACGTATGTAAGCTCAGCAATTCTCAGGGTATGTCTATACTGAATGCCAGAAAATCGCTGCTGTCAGTGCGATTTTCCGGATGAGATTTGGCAGCGCGTATAAACCCCGAGTTGCTTTGCAAGTCATGAGAGCAACTCCAGCCCCAGAACTGAAGTTGCTGTAAGCCAAACACAAGGCATTTGTGGTCAGTTTCCCTTAATGTGTAGGAGCAAGTTAGAGAGGATAGAATAGAATAGAATAGAAGTAATTGGGAGATATGCAAGGTGCTTTATGTAACTTGCCTATCTCTTGTCGACTGCTGCTGCAAGTATAGACTAGGGCTCAAACATGAACTGGCTCTGGAGCTGGGAGTTGAAGGTTTCTTTCTTTTACCCCACTCCCACCAAGAAGTCAGAGGGTGGCAGAAGAAAGACCTTCGCAACTTTTAGTCTAGTGATTACTGTACTCACCTGCGATATAGGATACTTGCATGTTTATGTCCTGCTCCATCTGACTACATAAAGCAGGGTGTCAAACTCACAGCCCGCAGGCCGGAGAGTGCCAAGAGTGCTGATCTGGCTTGTGGAGCTGCTGGCCGGACTGTACCTGGGAGCTCTCTGCAGCAGCAATGAACAGCAAAGACAGGCTGCTGCCAGCAGGGCAGGTATAAGGGTGCTTCTGACTCACTCACATGATCTGAGTCACATTACAGGGGAACAAAGGAAACACTCCAGTCAATTCTGGTTCAGCTCTGCTGTGGTCTGCCAACTAATCAGAGTCTCAATCACAGCAGGCTGGGCTTGGCCCCCAGAGATCCCCTGCGTTGTCTTCCACCCCAACTGTTCATTGTCAGTCAGCCAGCATGGTAATTTAATTGACAGCACATTGCAGGAATCACAAATAAGAAACAAAAAAGTAGCAGGGGTCCACATGGGAACAAACGAATCACAGGCCAGCTAGGACTGAGCTCAAGAAAAGGCCAGCATGCTGAATGACTGACAGTGAGTGTGGGGAAGAGAGGGCGGAGGTAAGAGTTCAGCCTGCCTGTGACTGTGACAAACTGATTGCCTGCTGCCACATGGTAGCAGAAGTGGAAAGGCAAGGGAACGGGATGTCCAGGAACTGCCCAACAGCAGAGGGTCTGGGGCCAGTGTGGAAAGGGGAGCCCACAGGCAGGGAAAAAGGAAGGTGTCTGAGCCTGTAGGGGACAGGAGGGGAAAGAGGAGCCCGTGCTGGTCTGAATGTGGCAGGGGAAAGGGTTGGGGAGCCTATATGGACACATGGTCCTCGTCAGGTGTTTTGCCCTCCAGTGCGGCCCCCCAACACTGAATTAGTTTGACACCCCCTGATGTAAAGAGATTTGAAGAAAAAGAATCTGTGTCTCAGGCAAGTGTCTTCTCTGGAGCAGAGCAACTGGATCCCAGGTCTCCTTGACATTGAGGGCACTGTTCCCTCTAAGCTGTGTGCATATGCATGTTCACACAATTCATGAAACCCACACACACAACAAAATAAAGCACCCCAAGAAAATTCAACAGTGCTAATATTAGCACACACAAAGAAATTTTTTGCACACACAAAGAAATTTTTTGTGCTCACAGCCTACGAAAAATTAGAGGGAACATTTTGGGGGCATCCTCCAACCATCTGGTGGTAGAGTCATTCTAGTGGGCATTGTTTGGCCTAATGATTCTTTAATTATTTATCCACAGTGGAACAACTTCAGGAGGAGACACTGATGGAACCCACAGGGATTTTACCTTCATCCACACGTTAGAATACTCACTTATGAGATTGCAGATCCTTGTTCAAATTCCTTATCCTCCAAAAGTAGGAGAGGACTTGAATGTGGGATTTGTCCAGGTCTGCACCCTAACCACTGAGCAGAAAGTTAAGCTGGAGTTCCCTCTCTTGCCCCATGTCTTTTGTGTGAATTTGCCTGAGTGGCCTAATCTGATAGGCAGCCTCTGATCACACCTACTGGATACAACGCTGCACGGGAGTTAGGCAGATGAACTCCTGGGTTGCCTTGGTTTGTGAATCACTCTGGCATTTAAGAAAGAGATAGGTGCCCAAACCTTTACAGCAAGTCAGTAGGCTGCAAGCACCCGCCAGGTGAGGCAAAGCAGGGCACCCGCCCAGTGCAGCGCAGCCAGTCGCTGCACCCGGCGAGTGCCTGCAGCCCTGCGGGGTGCAGCGCAGCCCCGCGCTTCACCCTGTGGGTGCCTGTAGTCCCCTGCAGGCTCCTGTGGGGTGCAGTGCTGCACCCCACGGGTGTCCGCTGTCCCCTGCAGACACCCGCGGGTTGCAGCGCCCTTCTGCACTGCACCCTGCGGGTGTCAGCAGTCCCCTCCGCCGGCCAACGGACACCCTTCAGCACCCTGGCCAGGGTGCTGAGTGGGCAGCCCTTCCTCCCAGGGTGCTTAACACCCTGGGAGAGAGATCAAATGTTGTTTCGGAACACTTTGTTCCGAAACAACATGTCCACACAGGGCTGTTTTGAAAACAAATGAGGTATTAGCCGTTCCGAAAGAACGGCAGCCATTTCGAAACAAGCAATTTGCTTGTTTCGAAATGGCCGTGCGTCGTGTGGCCATGGCAGTTCTTATTTTGAAACAACCTCTGTTGTTTCGAAATAAGAAGTGTGTGTGACCATACCCAAAGACTTGCAACCATTCTTATGGAATTCATCAAAATAACTTGAACCAAAAATCAAATTATATAAGAATCAGTGGGACTTGCCTTCCTAAATGTTTTAGGAACATTAGAAAATAGCTCTTTTGATTCACTTCCTAATGCTATTCTATGCTATCTAGTGTTTATGGGTCTTCTAGCCTAGTCCAGTTTAGTGTAGTCTACTGGAGTGCTAGTGAGTCTGTTCCAGAAATGAATTAAGTTATGTAATTTGCAGCTGTTGCACATTGTTCTCTCATCTGAGGGATCTACAGACTCCAGTAATAGACTTGGATCCATTGTGTGAGGTTTTGTACCAACACAGAACAAAATGATGCTCCCTAGCCAGAGGTATTTACAATATAAGTCCCTTGTTTACATTCAGATTCTAAAAGTCTTTGGTGTAGTGAAAGTTCTCATACATTGTGTCTGTACAGAATTTAGCACAATGAGGCCCTGATCTTGATTTGGGCTGCTAGTTACTACTGTTGTGCAAATAATGAATGTTGGTGGCTCTATGCTGATCAGAATTTGATTAATCATGATTAAATTTATCACAGGAGGAGAAGGAACATACTGCATGTAAGGAATGGATGAGGGGAACCAAACCAATATCAACTACTTCATCCTACTGGGATTCTCCACTTCTACTGAGCTGCAGCTATTCCTCTTTTCCACCTTCCTACTGACCTATTTGCTAACCCTGATGGAAAATATCATCATCATCCTTGTCATCTGGGCAAACCATCAGCTTCAGAAGCCCATGTACTTCTTCCTGGGCAACCTATCTTTTCTGGAGATCTGGTACGTGACAGTTATTGCACCTAAGATGCTGGGAGATTTCATGACTCAGGATAAGCACATCTCTTTCCAAGGGTGCATGGTGCAGCTGTATTTCTTTGTGACCTTTGTGTGCACAGAATACATCATTTTGGCCGTCATGGCTTATGACCGATACTTGGCCATATGCAACCCCTTGCAATATCCATCCACCATGAGCAATAGATTCTGTGGCCAGTTGATTGCTGGCTGCTGGGTCGGTGGCTTGACCACTGCCGCCATCAAATTGAGTTTCATTGCCAGACTTAGGTTCTGCAGCACTGATGCCATTAATCACTACTTCTGTGACATTTCACCCCTCTTGAATGTTTCCTGCACTGATTCATCTCTGGCTGAGCTGGTAGACTTCATCCTGGCCCTGATGGTCATTATGGTGCCTCTGTGCATTGTGGTTACCTCTTACATCTTCATCCTGTTCACGGTGCTGAGGATCCCCTCATCCAAAGGCAAGCAAAAGGCCTTCTCCACCTGCAGCTCTCACCTTGCTGTGGTGATCTTGTTCTACTCCACCACCCTCTTCACCTATGCCCGACCAAAGGCCATGTATGCTTACAACTCTAACAAACTGGTGTCAGTGCTGTACACTGTGGTGGTGCCCTTCCTGAACCCCCTGATCTACTGCTTCAGGAACAAGGAGGTCAAAGATGCCCTGAGGAAGGGAGTGCTTGGCACAAGGAATACTGGGGAACATAGTTAAAGACTGCTGGAGAAGTAGGTTACTGATGAGGGTAAGATGGATGGCATGTTAAACTAGGAAGAAGCAAATTGGTGTTCTAATCATATATCTAAGTGAAATGGGTCAAGCTATACTACTGGGAAGAAAAAGAGTTTGTGATTACAACTGTGGGCAGTCAATGGATATATATCAATTCAGTTCTTCTCTTGTTCACATACATTCAGTAGGTATATACCACCCTTAATGTCTCTGTACTTCATCACCTTAACACATCCTACCTATTCTGTCTCTCTATGTTCCTTTCTCTGCTATGTTCCACCATTCTGTTCCTCTTCTGGGGTCTCCCATTCCTGATTTTCCTACCTAATTCTCTACTCATTCCTATTGGACTACACTTCACTTCCTGCCTTTCTTATATTATTCCCCAATCTCCTGAAGCCATGGGCTGTCGAAGCATCTCAGCATGAAAGCTGATCAGAAATTTTCCAAAAGGAAAAAAAAAAGTCCTTTTGACAAAAAAAATGGCATATTGGTAAAATAAAAATTTCCCATGAGTTCTTACTTTCTGTGGAAAATTTAACTTTTTTTCTCCCAAAAAAACCCTTAGCGCTTGAAAATCAACATATTGCATCTAAAACCCACAATATTCTGGCAGGAAATGAAAATATTTTGGCAGTGCCTCATAGGATCTTAGTTCAGTTTCTTCATATCCCCATTCTCTTCTTTAAGTTCTTCTCCCCAGCTGAACTATATTTCCCATGATGCACCACAAGGGAGGACTCCCAGGATGAAACTGCCTGCAATGACCATGACAGGAAACCACATGAGGTGTGGTCCAACAGTGTAGCCAGGGTCATAGAGGTGATGCAATGCATGCGGCATCTTAACTGTGACTTGCATGTGGTACTATGGTTGCATTTCAAAAATGAAATATTTTTATTTTCAATATTCTGCCAAAAAGACAAACTTTTCTGTGGAGAACGCAGTTAAAATTAAATTTTTGTCATTACAAATCACCAATTTTCTGATGAGCTGTACTGAATATATAAAAACCACTGAAAAAATCAGTCCCAGGTTTTTTAATTCAGGCTATTGCATCCCAGGCAATGCACAATTTATGAACATGTTGATCTTACTTCTGTTCTTCAAATTCTCAGCAGTAGAATGGAGATGATTCCACCATTAGGTATGACATCAAAGAAAAGATGTAATATAATATACACAGGATGGCTGGACACTGTTGGGACAATGGCTTCCTCCATTGTTGAGATTGCCTTTGAAGCAAGACCTATTTGTGCATTAATTATTTGAAAAAAAGTTACTTGCCTTTGGAGTCAATATGAAGAGGATGCTTATGTAATGAGGGAAACTGGTCTAAAGGGTGAGCAGAATATAATGAACTAATGTAAAACACCCAGAATACTGTTTGGATGGGAAAAGATAGTTTTACATTTAATATGCTAGAACAGATATCAGGATACTGAGGTCAGTTTTCAGCCCTGGGATACTTTCGTCAATTCACTGAGACAGGGATTTTCAAAATTGCCCAGGGAAATTAGGGACTCAGTGTCAGATTTTTCAAAAATCAACAGAACTTGTTTTCCTAAGTAAAAGAGGCATTTTCCAAAAACTCCTACCACAATTTTTATCCCCCCCTGCCCCTGCCACCCAGTATGTAATTCACCATTGTGCATTTAAAATGTCAGAGTTCCTAAGTCCTTTGTAGCTCTCAGCTAAATGTCACTATGCCTTACTGCTCTGTCTGTAAAACAGGAATAAGAATTGTTTTGTCTACCTTGTTTATTCAAAAGGCCAGCCTTTTGAGGCATGAATAACCTATTGCTGTATCTCTGGTAACAAGGCTCTGATCTCACACAGAGCCTACTGGAGTTACTGTACTGTAACAAAAAAAAACATGTATTTCCCTTTCCACTTAATAAAAATGCATTTACATCATCGCTACGGGAAATTACATTGTTCATTCAAAACCAGGGTGCAAGAATCAAAAGTTAGTGCTAATACACTTTCTATACAAAGCTTGAAAAATAACTGCTTTGTCCCCCTGTAGTGGATGGTCCACAGTGAAGATAACAACCTACTCTTCTGTGCCAAGTAGCTTTACTCCTTTAGTTCAAGTGTCACTTAGCTGTGCTGGGCATCTGATCATCCACAGTTCAAAATTCACTGATGTTATGTGAGGGAAAGAGAGTTATTTATGTTGAATCTGAGTTCACGTATCCTTCCCTCAGCTTATACTAGAGAAAAAGGCCTAGTCAGGAATTTCCCATTTAAATAGTTTTCAATGGAAAACTGATCATCAACTAAACAAAATGTCCTCAAACAATTTTTGTTAGTTAATAAAAAAAAGTACAACCTGCAAAGCGAAGATTTTTTCACTTTCAGACAAAGCCCAAAATATTTCTATTCACAATGACACTTTAATGACTCTGTAGACTGGAATCTCTGGCCAGAATACATCTCCTAGGATGCACACCCATTCCAGACAAGAAGAAAAAGTGGTGCATTATGCAACGGGTAGTTGAGAGGGGCTGGACAGCCTGAAGAGATGAATGAGACCAAAAGGCACCAAAAGTAAAACTCTTCCACTGGTCCATGGCCCAATTTTCAATAGTTTGCTTTTTGATATTTAATTAAAATATGTTTTTGTCAAAATTTCCCATGTGAGAATAGGCCATCCATCACAGGATTTGCACAGCAGGACATCTCTAGTCTCACCCTTCACAGGAATAAACCATGACTTGCACTCATTGCAATCAATGTAATATTTCACAATAGCAGTGGGTTGGAGCCCTTGTCAATCAAAAAAAGGTAAAATAACTTCTCATCGAATAAAACTACTCAGCACCTCTTCTTGGGAGAAACCAGACTTAAAAGTTCAGCCTTGGTCCAGTTAAGTAATGCTTTGGGTCTCTGTTCACCAGCACTAAGGAAAAGAAGGATAGTCTTGTGTATGTGATGGGGGCTAGAAAACCTATGTTCAAATCCCTTCTCTGCTGCAGTCTTCCTGTGTCACTTAGAGTCAGCTTTTTAAAGGTAGTTAGGTGTCTAGAGATGTGGACATGCATCTAGCAAACTTAGTCCAGACTAATTTAGTCAGTATCTACACTAGGATTTGCCTAGTTCAAAGTAAGAAATTTCTTAGTTCAAAGTACGCAAAGTTTAGTCTGAACTAATAAGTTTGACTGGTTAGTTCAGACTAAGCACTTAGTTCAAAGTTTAAGTTTGAACTAGGTGCAATTGTAGATGTGGGCTAAGGCTTAGTTCGAACTAAAAAAAATTCAAACTAAGCTGTTAGTTCAAACTAGCTGTGCTTGCTAGTTTGAACTAAAAAGTTTGTTCAAACTTGGACTTGTGGCTAGTCTGAAATAGAAAAACATGGTTAGCCCAAACTAACCGGGAACAGCGTAGTTCAGACTAAGGAAGTCGGAACTCAGCTTTGTAATGTAAGCATAGCCTTGGTGACCTTAGATTGACTTTAATATAAATTAAGCACCTATCTGCATCTGTAGCCACTGATATTCCTATTGAAATCTGTTCCTAACTGACACAGAAAGTCCCTGATTACCCAGCCTTAGGGCTCCAAAATCCAGCACTAGCAGCCTAGCTATCCTTCATCTCACATAGCTGATTTTGAAATTTAGCAGCTAACACTGAGAAAGCAAATTCTCCAGTGAGATCAATTCTTCCTCTGGCATGAGCAATCATTTCTTACTTCTTAAAAATATCACATGCATATCCATGATTAGAAAACAAAATTAATTGCCTGCTTAATGAATATTTCCTATGGGAAAAAGAAAGTTGTTTAAAAAAAGCAGACAAAGGGCTGGCTAATGAAATACACCCTGCTACCCATACTGAGTCAGCCAAAAAAGATGCTTTTGCTTAACGTCCCACATAACACAAAAGACAGCGCTGAACACCATTCAGAAATTTAATCATACAGGTCTGCAGATGGAAACCTCTGTAAGTACTTGGTGTGATCAAGGAAGCATTTTTGTCATTGCTTTCCTGCCACAGGATGTCTGGATGTTTCACAACACAGGCTTTTGTTATTTTGCTATATTTTTATCACATTTCTGAAGATCCACTTTAAAAAAATAAAAAGAAAGAAGTGCAATGGAGTGTCAGTAAATCACTGTGGAGGTGACTGTATCTGAAAAGTAAGTCACTCTGCTATCATCAGACTGGGTCATGTTTCCAAAAGCTATGCAGACTCATTTTTAGTGAAAAGGTATTAATTCTTCTTGGGTGGAAACAAGTAAGTTAGGAAAGGCAAGAGTTCATTTAAATAATAACTTGTTTATAATGGGGGGAGGTAGAAAGAGAACAACTGGCTCTATGGTGTAGTCAGATGTTTAGATGTAAGAACCCGTGAATTCTGATTCTTTTGTCGCTTAAGGGAACTTGCCAATAAAGTCGTACAGTGACCATCATGTGGATACATTTGTATAACACTGAAGTGTGGAAGAGCAAAATTAACCCTGTTGTATTCAATGGAGTTATGCCTGGTTTACATCAGGTTGAATGAGAGGAAAAAACTATGGGGTTCAATACAGATTTCATTTTCTATTCTGTGTAGGTTTTATAGTGCAGTCATCATAAGTGTATCTGAACAACCTTCTGATAGTGCATTAAACAAAGTGATTTCACATCTGTTCCTGATTTACATTGGTTTCAGCAAGTGTAAAAATTGAACCATTTTTCTCCTTTTTCAAGTGAAGTTAAGGGAGGTGATCTTTGTACATGAATTAGGCAAAGGGTTTTCCATCTACAAGATGAATTGGATTGGACTGATTTGGGCTGAACTCTTGTGCAGTGAGAAACTGTGTTTTCTGCCTCCTGAATGGCAAAATTGTCTTGTAATTGGCTATTGTGAAAATGCAGGGATTGGTTGTTATTTAATTGATTCCCACTTAACTCCCCACCCCAATAATTCAATACTAAATTGTTCACATCTATCTATCTATCTATCTATCTATCTATCTATCTATCTATCTATCTATCTA
>ML681991.1:46650473-46734771 GCA_007922195.1 Podocnemis expansa
CTATCTATCTATCTATCTATCTATCTATCTATCTATCTATCTATCTAATCTTTTTTCTCTTCTGTTTTCCCTTTCTGATCTCTTTTTCTGTTTCTCACTTGTCACTTTTTTCTGGGCTTTTTTAGTGGAATTTATTTATTTCAGTCTATATTTTTATTAAAGTTTTTCTGTCTTGTTTAAGTTCTCTAACTAATTTTCAACTTTCTTTCAACTTTCAGGACAGGTCTCTTTCCAGCAGAATACACTGTACATGTGAATGTTTGCTTATGATGAAAAAGTATAATTTCTGTTGCAAGCAAGAGTAATTTTTACATATTCTTTTCTTTGTCCCATGCCCAGAGTTGCAATGGATTGTTCCACTGCATGTGTCAACTGATAGCTAGTGTCTAACAGTATGGCGATCATAGCTCACTGAGGAAACAAGATTCTCAATGAAATGTCTCTTCTTTTCCCCACATACCATGGAAAACCACACCATGGTGGCTCAATTCATCCTGTTGGGGTTTGGAGGTCATCCTGAACTGCAGGTCTTCCTCTCCGTCTTCTTCTTGGGTCTGTACACTGTCACCTTGGTGGGGAATGTTGGCATGATTGCAGTCATCAGTGCTGACTCTAGGCTCCACACCCCCATGTATTTTTTTCTGAAGAATCTGTCCTTCCTGGATCTCTGCTACTCCTCTGTCATTGTTCCCAAAGCCGTGCTCTGCTTTTCAACAGGAAGAAGAGCCATCTCTTACAATTGTTGTGCAGCACAAATGTTCTTCTTCTCACTCTTTGGGACCACTGAGGCATTTTTTCTAGCTGTGATGGCTTATGATCGCTTCACTGCCATCTGCAACCCCCTCCACTATCCCATCAAAATGTCCAGAAGGGCTTGCATATGCCTGGTGGTGGGATCCTATCTTTCAGGCTGTCTCAACTGTAGCATCCAGACAGGATTTACCTTCAGCTTGTCCTTCTGTGGAACCAGGAAAATTGACCACTTCTTCTGTGATGTCCTTGCAGTGATGCAAGCATCTTGCTCGGACACCTTTGCCAATGAAATGGTGATGTTGACTGTGTGTGGGGTCATCATCGTGGGCACCGCCTTCATAGTAATTATCTCCTACGGCTACATCATCACCACCATTATGCAGATGCCCTCTGCTGAGGGAAGACACAGAGCATTCTCCACCTGTACGTCCCACCTGGTAGCTGTGAGCTTGTTCTTTGGGACAGTCTTCTTTATGTATGCTCAGCCTGGGGCTGTCTCCTCACCAGATCAAAACAAAGTGGTCTCTGTGTTCTACACCACTGTCATCCCCATGCTGAACCCTTTGATCTACAGCTTAAGAAACGAGGAGGTAAAAGAGGCTCTGAAAAGACAACTGAAAAAGAAAGGCTTTCTCTGCTGAGCCTTCTGAAGGATAGAGGCAATTGAAGAGTGGAGAGATAATGAACACCAAAAACAGTCTTCACAACAGGTCTATTCCATGGAACAGTGGTGTCAGGTGGTAAATATTATGGGGCAAGGCAGTATATTTCAATGGAACCTAAGGGAATTAGACACCCATTTGAGCACTTAACTCCCATTAACTCATGTGAAAATCCCAGGCAAGATATAGGGATGATGTATTGGAGACTCAGATCTAACGCCCCTGGAAAGGGAGCTCAGTTCTCTCAGGCATAGGGATGGACAGTTTAGTGGTGAAGATGTTGGACTGTGATTTGGGGAGTCTGGGATTTATTTCTAGCTCCTTGTGTGACCTTGGACAAACAGATTAGGCTGAAATGTTAAGGGATTTGGGTGCCCAATCCTCATTTACTTTCATAGGTGTCCGAACAGCTTAGGAACTTTTGAAAATCTCAGGCTTAATCCCATTCTTTTTTGGCTCTCCATCTGTCATAATGTGATACTGCCTTTCTTCTACTCTATCTGTTCATAAAGTGATTTTTGAGGGATTGGGGTGGGTACAAATGTTTTCTGACTATGTGTAAGCACGGGAATGGACCTGCTGTTGTAAGGAAATTTCCTGACTCATACACTATCCCAGTGGAGGTGCGTAGTGAAAGCATCTGAGTCCTTGCTCACACTCCTTTGCCCAGTAACCTGTCCGACCATCAGGAATCCCCTTCCACTCTCCTGAGAGGTGGAGCCACTGTTACCCCAACAATACTTTCCCCAGAATTCCTGGGTGTTTGAGCCCCTAACAGTGTCATTGTCACTTAGGGCAAAGGCTAGGTTGCCCTTCATACTAAGCTGTCAACTCTTCACTGGACTCTTCCTGGCCTAAAAATCATTGTATGCAGTTCAAAGCAATGCAATGTATTAAACAAACAGCAATCAAGTATCCCAAGAAAAAGGGGGGGTGGGTTAAAAGCAAACACCCAATGCCACGGGGACCCTATCTCCAGGCTTTGAGGGCCATTCACAATCTGCTTCTTACACAGGTCTCTTGTCTAGGCCCTAGCTGTTCTACTGGGATGAAGAGAGTGAGATGTTTGCTCTGGTGTGAGCCACACACCCCCAGGCTCTAGAGGGCAGGGCCCTTCTCCCCAGAGTCAGTCTCTCCCTTCCCCCATTGGAGTCATAATCCCCCTCTCAAGCTGGCCTGCAAAAGCTTCTGAGCTGGTGGATTATCCCTGAACCAGATCCTGCCTAGGGTCCCCTCACTTTTGTCAGCTGTTCACTGCATCCAGCTCCAGGTGGCTCCAGCCCCAGCTCCCAGCTCCATTCTGCTTAACCATGGCTGTGCTTTGCTCTGTCCAGCTCTGCTCAGCTTGGCTTGACTCCCTAGCCTGGCTTCTCTGGCCTCCCATTCTCTGGCTGCTTTCTCAGCTAAGCCCCATACTCTGCCCAGGGATGTTTGATTTCCAGTTCTAGCTCACGCTGGGTAGGGTGGGGTCCTGGCCCCTTCCTAGGACAATCCACCCTGTTAATCAGGCAGACTCTGCACATTGTTTTTTTTTATTTCTCCCCACTGGATATGAGGACTATCTGTTTGATGGTCCTCTTCCTCAAGATATGACTACCAGAAAGATCCACCGAGTTTCAGAAAGGAGCTGACAGTCCCCTCATATATGTTTCTGTGTAATATCTGGTAAAACGGTATCCTGAATGTATGTGGAATCTGTAGTCATTGCTGTATTATAAGCAATCTAATATGATAACTCTGAACACTAGATATGCCTGAACAAGGACAGCTGACAGACACCCCTCCATGAAGAAATTCAGTGTCATAATTTTACTTGGCATGTTTGCTTGCCCTCGCCTCTGAGCTTTGTCTGACAGTACATACTCCTTTTAATGGATGTTAATGCCAAAGTCTCAGAGAAATAAACAATGGGATTTAGGCTTCTGTGACATTCCCTTCATGCAATATGAACTGGTGTATGACTGTGTCACCCCAATTCTTCACCCCAGGGCCCCAGCTTAGCCCATCTTGCTGTGTGAACCTCCACTCCTGGGTAAGCTCACGCCTGGGCTCCAGCATGTAATGGGACCTTAGCCACTAATGGAACGGTCCACCAGCAAACAACTTAAACCTCAGATGCAGTCTTGGGAACTAGCATCTTGTGAGTTTCAGTGCATGCCTACTGGACCCTGGAAGTTCATTTCTCCTTGTCCATCAATTTAACAAAAAAAAAAAAAAAAAAAAAAAAAAAAGATATGTAACAGCTTTGTTCTAAGTCAGGCCTTCACACATACTCACTCTCAATATTTGAATGGCTTTAGTTTTTCTTATATAGGTTTATTGATTATAACATGATTTTAAGTGAATATAAGGCAAATAAATGCAAAATCAGGCATTAATTCAGTCAAGGTAATCACAATCAAATAAAAGATAATGTGTATTCTAAACTAGGATCACTGTTCCAGTGATGTACAGTTTACCGTGCCAAGTCTGGCTGTGACAGTTTTTAGCCAGTTTCAGCCCCCCCCCCTTCCTTGGCCAGGTTTCAGTCCTTAGAGTTGCTTAAAAGATGGGCTGTATGAAAAGAGCCTTGTCTAGTTCAAAGTGTATCTTTTTTTTTCTTTCCAAATACCCCCTCCCCATCTTGTGGTCAATAGCTTCTTCCCTTTCAAGCCAAGATGCTCAAACTGCATTGTTCTTTATGCATGCCACCCTAGGGTGTGAAAATACAACTCTGTGTCTCTACTGGGGTCACAATAGAATAGAATTCCCTGTCTGTACACATGTATTATGTTGCAGGAACCCTGCTACCGTAATAGTAATGCCGAGTATGCCATTAGCATTCCCAAAACTGCTTACATGACATACTTTGATGAGGCTAGACACGCTTACAGTATAAGGGGGTTTATGAGTGCCACATAGCTCATATTACAGGGGTGCGGGGGTGGCATATCACTGCTGTGAAGTCACTTAAGGTATCTACCTTTTAAAAGGTATCTAGGCACTTAAAAGTGCAGATAGGCATCTGAACGTATGTCGGAAAACACCTAATTAGAACTGAATCAAATCAAATTGGATAGCTAAGAACACAATGCTTAAGGGAAAAGATGCACAAAATATTTGTCATTAAGTGGTCCAGTTCAACTCCTGGTGAAGTTGATAACTCCATTGACTTCACTGCATCACTCTGGGGCTTAACTGTCCAGGGCTATGTCTACGCTAGAGGTCTTTGTTAAGTCAACTTAATATAGAGTACTTAAAGTCAACTTTACTAAGTTGTGTAACAAAGCCAGGGCTGACAGTTATCGAAGGGTGATACTATTGAAAGCAGATGGTGGTGGGTGGGCGCAAGCCCACCAACTTCTAAAACCCCTCCCCCAGCCTATGGGGAGGTGGCACTAGACCCTATTTCAAATAATTCCTTGGGACAACTAAGGAGAAAACAGGGATGGGTGTGAGGTCATAGGTGTATAACAAGGGACTCGGAAGGGGACACCAAGCAGAGAACCCTGGACAGCACCCACTGCTCCTGGAAGCTGTCGAGGGAGCTAGTGGATGCCGCCCAGAAGAACTCTGCTCGGAGACGTGCGCAAACAAGGGACTGGAAATAAGCCCCACAGTTGCAGGCCCCTCCTTCAGCCAATCTCCTCTCTCTGGTCCTGTAGATGGCCTGTTTAGCACAGGCCAGGAGGAGGTTGGTGAGGAGGTCCCGCAACTTTGTGGGGCCTCGGATAGGGAGTGCATAGAGGAACATGTGCAGGGAAAAGTGCAGCCAGAACCTCAGTAAGAGGTTCTGGAGGAGCCGGAAAAGGGGCTGCAACCTGGCAGATTCTAAGTAGACATGTGCCAGGGTCTCCCTCATGCAACAAAAGGGGCAGGCCACGGGGCAGGGGGTGAACTGTGCCAAGTACACTCCCGTACTCACAGCTCCGTGGAGGAGCCGCAAACTGATGTCCCTGCTGGGCCATGGCATCAGGGTATAATAAAGGATGGCCCACCGGGGGTCCTTGCCCTCTGTAGGTGGAAGAAGGTCCCACCATTTAGTATTGGGGCAGGATGTGAGGGCGAGTAAATGGTTGGTATGAAGCACGAGCGTGTACAGATGTTGTTGAGGTGTAGTTCGGAAGGGGGCCGGCTACGAGTCCAGCAGCCGGCTTGGGGCGTGGGCTGCTGGGGGGGCTTGCAGGGCCAGGGCCCAATGACAAGCTCTGGAGATCCAGGACTGAGAGGAGGGTGGGGAGTACCCTCTCGCAGAACCCGCTTGAGCCAGGCCCGAGCAGGGGGAGACTGAGCCGCCCTCACCTCCTAGAGTAGGCGCCGGGGAGTGCAAAGGGTGGAGAGCCCCATGCGCTGGACAAGCACAAGGGGGTCCACCCAGTCCCCTCAGGGCATAGTCCAGGAGGTCTCTGACCCTGGTGACGCCTGCCAGGACCAACCTCCACCTCACTGAGGGGGCCTCTGCCACCTGCACATGAAGATGGGGGTTGTGTAGCAGTGGCTTCACAAGGAAGTCCTCCCCCTCGGTGGGCACAAGGGCCCTGGAGGCTGAGATGAGCCTCCAGGTCCAGAGGACGTCCTGATAGAAGACTGGCAGCTTGGAGAGGTCTTGTGGACCACCTCTCAGCTGGATATAAAAGAGCTGCCGGTCGTATCGGAGCCCTCGGTCATGGCAGAGGAGGGTGCACACCAGGTGGCTCCACGCCGGACTACCTGCACCATAAAGGAGTCTCTCTGGAGGCGGAAGGCATGGACCTGGCTGCTGACATAGCACAGGCCCTGCCCTCCCTCCTCCAGCGGGAGACTCAGAATCCCTGCAGAGACCCAGTGCAATCCTGGCCAGAAGAACTCCAGAACTGTCTTCTGGAGGTGGGCCAGGAACATCAGGGGCAAGAACAGGGTGCTGAGCTGGTGCCAGAGCACGGACAGGACGAGCTGGTTGACCACCAGTGCCCTCCCACGAAGGGAGAGGCACCGCAGCAGTCCTGTCCATCTCCGCAGCTGCCCAATGACCCTGTCCTCCAAATCACGCCAGTTCTCATCTGGGGAGGGATGGTTGGCAGAAAGGTAAACGCCGAGATAGAGCAGCGGACCTGCACTCCACCAGATGGCTTGAAGCGTGGGTGGGAGGGGGCTCGCCGACCACCCGGCCCCTACCGTCAGGCCAGAGCTCTTGACCCAGTTGACCCAGGCGGAGGAGGCCACCGAGTAGATGGCCTGGCAAGCCTCAAACCACCGCATGTCACCCGGGTCCTGGACCATGAGGAGCACATCATCGGCATACGCTGACAGGAGCAGCCGCAGCTCCGGCTCATGGAGCACCAACCCCGTCAACCTCCGATGGAGGAGATAGAGGAAGGGCTCGATGGCCAGAGCGTACAGCTGGCCTGACAGCAGGCAGCCTTGATGCACTCCTCGCCTAAAGCTGACAGGCTCAGTCAGGGTACAGTTGAGCTTGACTAGGCACTCTGTAGAGGCGTACAGCACCCAGAGAAAACCCACAAAGCATGTGCTGAAGCCAAAGGCCTGCAGGGTCCCCAGGAGGTACCCGTCGTCCACCCTGTTGAACACTTTCTGTTGGTCCAGGGCCAGGAGGGCGAACGACGGACTGTCCCTACACCCAAGCTCCAAGAGATCCCGGACCAGGTACAGGTTGCTGAAGATGGACCGGCCCGGGATGGTATAGGTCTGGTTGGGATGGATCACGTCCTGCAGCACGGACCCAAGCCACAGCAAGATGGCCTTGGCCACAATCTTGTAGTCTCTGCAGAGGAGTGAGACAGGACGCCAGTTCCGGAGGTCATGGAGGTCCCCCTTCTTGGGCAGCAGGGCTAGCATGGCCCACCGGCAAGAGAGGGGGAGCTCCCCACTTCCCTCCGACTCGGCCCAGATAATGGCCAGGTCCGGGCCGAGGATGTCCCAGAACGCACGGTAGAACTCCACAGTCAGCCCGTCCATGCCCGAGGATTTGTTATTAGGTATGCGACGGAGGGCTTCCGTGAACTCAGCCAGAGTGAGAGGAAGCTCCAGCCGGTTCCGGTCGCCTGTGCTGAGCACAGGGAGTTCATTCCAGAGCACCCTATGGGCATCAGCTATGCTCAGATCCGTGGAGAAAAGGCTGGTGTACAAGGCCCTGGCCCTTCCACG
Organism: Podocnemis expansa; assembly: GCA_007922195.1. NCBI lineage: Eukaryota > Metazoa > Chordata > Testudines > Podocnemididae > Podocnemis > Podocnemis expansa. The sequence continues at coordinate 46,658,012 of ML681991.1, forward strand.
CAGCTCCTCCGGGTCCATGAGTGGGGGGTGCCATCCTCGGCGAGGAGGCAGGTGACATGTTTTCAACCCCCCTCTATTTCTCCAGGGCGTAGAAGAAGCGGGATCTGCCATCCAGCTCCCAGAGGAGATGGATGCAGGATTGAGCGAAGGCTCCCCAGGCCCGAAGGTCCTCGAGGGCCCGGTGCTCCTCCCGCTTCTCCCGGCACGTTCCGCAGAGGGACGGATCCTCGAGGCTGGTAGCCAGGAGCCTCTCCAGCTCCAAGACTTCCCATTCCAGCTGCTCTATTGCTGCGTCCCTCCACCGGCTGGCCCCCCCGAGTATAGTCATGGCAGAAGAGCCAGGCGCGCACCTTCCCCACATCCCACCAATGCCACGCCGAGGGAAGGGGGGGTCTCTGCTCCCACCAGGCCAGCCAGAACTCCCGGAAGGACACCACAAAGCCCACATCCTTCAGCAGGCTGTTGTTGAAGTGCCAGTAGGCCAGCCCCAGCCTCTCCGCCATCAGAGAGGCCGTCAGGAGCACCACAAGCCTCTGTTGGGCCACACAACAATCTGTGACCTAACCCAAAGGCGATCAGGAAGTCATGGAAGCTGCGGGCCCTCTGGTAGGCCGCGTTTTCCCACCTCCCGGTCCCCTTTCCCTCTTTCAGGATGGCCCTCACGGCCTTGAGGACGAGGTGGAAATTTCCCCAGTGCTGCAGGGTGAGCTCCACCCGGTTCCTGGCCCCACGAGTGTCGGCCAGGCAGGCGCAGAGCTTGTCCCACAGCGCAGGGGGTCCAGGGTGAAGGGGTCCTAGCTGTCCTCCAATCGGGTCCCTGTGTTGGCCCTGCTGCCAGCCAAGATGGACAGACAGGGCACAGAGCCCCGTCGCAGCGCTGATGGCAGAGGCGCCGCATTGTCCAGTCTGGCCCCTGGCACAAGGGGGAAAGGCGGCGGAGGGAGGAGTGTAGCCCTGGTCAGGGTGGGGGCCACGAATGCCAGCCCCTGGGAGTCGTCGATAGAGAAGGGAGGGGACATGACCCTGGGGAGGCAGCAACAGGAGAGGGGTCTGGGGCAGGGCTTGGGGTGAGAGCGGGTGGGGCAGTAAGGACAATGTTAGGGACAGGGGTAGCAGTAGGGGTGGGAACAGAGTCATGGGTGGGGCTGGAATTGGGGATGGGGTCCCCAGTGGTCTGACCACTGGGGTGCGCCTCTCTTCGACCAGGCATGGGATCAGGAGATGATGGGTCGGGTAAGGGATCCCCACTGACGCTGGGCACGGATTGCAGGTGGAAGGTGGTGTCCATCACCTCAGCATCGGACTGGGGGGGACAGTGGTCAGGACTATCAGGGAGGATAGGGGGCAGCTGTCCAACCAGGGACAGTCCCCCGGGGCCCAGCTGCTCAGTGTCTACAGGCGGAAGCAGGACCCCGAGCATTGCCGGGAAGGTGGAACATTCTGGGGGCATCCCTGGGGTAAGGGTGGGGATAGCAGGCGGTGGATGGGCTTGGGGGAGGGGGCGGCAGAAGCAGATCACTGCCCAGATCAAGGCCCACTGGGGGAGGGAACATCCTCCCCCAAGACAACCGGGGTCAGATCCCGGACTTCGATCTCCGCATAGATGGAGCTGATCTCCGCATAGATGCCCGCTCCCTGCCACGATAGGTGCCGCCACAACAGACGCCAGAGGAAGAGTCACCTCGGCACCAGCGGCGGGCAGCCTCCCCAGGGGAAAGATCTGGGAGGGCCTCCAGCAGGGGGGCAGTGCTGCCCTCCTGTGCTGCTGCTTCTATAGCCTCAGCTGGGGCCTCCTGCTGGCCTTCGTCGGGGAAGGCCTGTCAGTGTCTTTAGTTTCACTATTGCTACTAGCCCCCCGTGATGACTGCTGGGGGGCCTCCTCCCCATTTGAGAGGGCCTCGGCCTTCCAGTGCTTGCCACTTTTCCCCACAATGAGTACCCAACCCTCCGAGATGGTAGTGGAGGGCTGGCCAGCAGGGGGGGCAGAAGTGGGTTGCAAGGACGAAGATGCCAGGGAGGGAAGGGATGAGGGCAGGACAGCAGGGGGACGGGAACCCTCCCCCTTCGGTGACCCCTCTCCTTGCCGGGTTCCAGCCACCTTTTCCCCTCTCTACTCCAAGGGCCCAGATGGCTTAGGGCTAGGAGGAGGAGGAGGGGCTGCTCCGGTGGCTGGAGACTTGGGGTCACCAGCGATGTTGTGGCCGGCGCCCGTTGCTGCTTCGGGGGGGCCCGGTTGCTCCGTCTCCAGTGTGGGCCAGGGGGCAGTCCCTCTGGACATGCCCCGTGGCCCTACAGAGGAAGCACCAGGCTTCCCCTGAGGAGTAGTGGATCCTGTACAGTGCCCCTTGGTGGGGCACTAGGAAGGACCCATCCAGAGCCACTCCGTCATGCGCCCCCACCGGCGGCAGTTGGATTTGCACTTGCCGGCGGAAAGACAGAACGTGACAGAGGGTGGGGTCCTTGCAGCCCAACGGGAGAGGGCTGATAGCAGAAATTTGCTTCCCCAAGGTGGAGAGGAGGGGAAGCAAGGCAGAGTTAGGGAGGAAGGGTGGGACAGAGGTGAGGACCACCCGTACGCCCAGGTCCTCCAGGGGCTCCATAGGAATGTAGACGCCCCCCACCACCAGGCGCTTCACCACCACCTCCTATGCGGTGGCCTCTGAGGAAAGGAAGAACACAATCTTGCCGTACATTTTGGAGGCTGCCACAATCACCGAGGGCCCCACCACCCTCGCCATCGCCCGCATGTAGGTCTCCATGTGTGGGGAGGCAGCCACCAGGAGGCAACGGACCCCGTGACTCCTGGTTAAGCTGGAGAAGGGGCCCCGGCTGCTAGAGGTGGAAGGCAAGGAGGTGGCTCGGGCAGGTGGTGCGGTTGTGGGTGGAGGGATGGCAGCTACCTGGGCGTATGCCCTGGGGGCAGGAACACCCCAGAGCTGGTGGAGGGAACAACAGGGGACGAGGGGACTGCGGCCGATGACGTGGCCGCGGTAACGGCATGGCCCTTGCCTGCCTTTTTCTGCCGGCTTTTGCGGCCGGCTGAGGTGGTCGTGGCAGCAGCAAGGTTGGAGGCCCCTCCCATGCCTGCCACCGCTGGCGGTCCTTGGTCGGAGGCATCGATGATGGCAGGAGCAGCGGCGGCGGTCGAAGGGACAGCCACAGAGGTGGATGGGGGATCAGGTGGAGGAAGAGGGGCAGAGGAGGTCTCCATTTCCCCTTGGGCAGAGGGTCTGGGAGGGAGACTGGTGATGGGGGTGGATACGGCCAAGGTAGGTGACTCGGGGCAAGGAGGTGGGGACAGAGGGTAGTGGTGGGGAGAACTGTTCCTCCCCACTGAGCTGCGAGCAGGGGAGGAAGGTATAGGGAAGGGCAGGGGAAAGGAGACGAGCAATGGGGAGGGCAGGGGACCGTGGCAGTGAAGAAAGGTTGACATTCGCCTACTGAAAACTGATAAGCTCCCAAATAAAGGTCCTTTGGATACGGTATGAGGAGGGGAAGACACTAAGACTACCACCTGGTACAACCAAGATTTTTTATTGAAGAAAAATTTAATTAAAACAAATTGTCCTCCCATATTCTTTTAAGAACCCAAGAAAGAAAATAAACAGACAAAAGAATATACAACACAATAAAGGTGTAATAATAACCCCTAATCCTATCTCTATAGTTAGTCCCTTAATCAAAACTGGATTGCAATCTGGACTATTAGGCATTACTTAATTCACTTACAAAACAATGCCTTATTTCTTTGATTCAGATTCAGTTTTGATTCAGATTCAGATTCAATTTAGGTGCACCATTCCTACCCCATGTGGGACATTATGTTCTCAACCAGTGAGCTTACCATATCCCAGGTGGGATGTTTTGCTCCCAGCCAGCGGGCTTATCGGTGAGAAGATTGGTCACTGGGGAGGGTGTTCTGGAAAAATATTCCCAGAGCTGGGTTCAAGTGTGTGTTGCAGAAACTGCCCCTCGAGCCTCTATCAACTTGTGCTTTGTATAGCCTGGTGGAATAAACACTAGAAGACAGAGGTTTCCAAAACAAACACAGTTTATTAAACAGACCCCCACCCCAGTTACAGTAACAGGTAAGCTTTCCCTTCACACCCCTGACCAAACACATCCACCCAGTAGGCCAACCCCCAAACCCCGAAACCTACACTGAAGGAAAGAACTAGAGGACCTATACACCCAGCTGCCTGAACTTCCCTTATGGTCTTGCTTCACCCTGCCACGGGGTGTTGGCCTACGACTACTGCAAAGCCTTCAGCTCAAGGCACAGGCCAAGTCCCCCGCTGCAAGGAGCTACACAGGGTTTGACTTGATCAGTAGGTCTCAGGCTGTGCCAAGCTCTCGATCCTCCAACCATCTGCTTCTGGGTCCAAGTCCGGTGTCCTCCAGGCATGGACCATCTACTTCTGTACCGCTTCTGGTCTGGTCCTGTAATGAGAGTCCATTCACCCTAAGCAAAGTCCAGGGATCCCAGCCTCCCAGGCTCGAGCAGGGCACTGAGACACAGTCCTAGGCTCCAAACCCGAGGCTTCCAGGACGGATTCTGCTTCAGGGTCTCTCCTCTGTCAGTCCAGTGAGTGTCCCACAATGATCTGTATCCTATCTGCACTCAGAGCTTCCTGGTGCCTGAGCCAGAGTCCTCAAATAGGAACAGTCACACTCTCAGTCCTCCTGCTCTGCCTCTTGCAGCTGAGGGCTTCCAGGTGCCTCAGCCCAAGTCCCAGCAACAGACCAAGTCCACACTGTGCTTGGAAGTGTCCTCTACCCGCAGCAGGTGCACAACAAATCTAGCCACCCTGCTGTCAGCATGCTCAGCTCTGCTAGCACTCCCTGCAGGCTGCTCAGCAAGAGCCACTTCATGCATGCCCTGGTCTTCTGGTCTTCAGGCTCTTCCCAAAGCCCTAATCTAAAAAGAAGCACCAAAAGGACCCCTGCCCACAGCAGGCAACATATAATAAATCCTGTGGCCCACTCAAACTGCCCAATCAGAGAGTCACATCCTCCTGCTGTGGAGGATCCTACCAATCACCCAGCAGAACGCATAGCAGTTTTCAGCAATAAACAACCTTCCCCCAATCAAATATAAAGCTTTATGGAAGGTTCTCACAGCCCTTCAGCCTGCCTCCAGTCAAAACACAGGCCTCCAAGAAAGTTCTCGTGCTGTCTCTGGCTCTTGGCTTCCTGCCAATGTAACATAACTGTTACATGCTGGATTGTGCAACTCTGCTGTTTACATAACCAGCCCTCTATTGCTGGTTAGGTGCACTACTTAATGTGCACTATTTAATGGCAATTTACCACTATAACAAACACAAATAGTGGATTTAACAAAAAGTTGCCCCAATAAGGGAATCTTGGATGATCAGTCCTCAGTTCAGCAGTAGATTTGTGCCTCCACAGACCTCCACTTTGCCCGGGCTTTTTGCAGCTTTTTATCCCTGTTCCACAACCACACTTTCAGGTTCTAGAAGGTACCATTCTTTTACTTCAACATATTTGGTACCTGTTGAGAGCCATGTCACCACCTTATTGGCTCTTAGACTGGTTACATTTTTCTTAGGGACAGAATACTGTCTCTTATTACCTAGGCTAATTAAAATCTGTTGTCAAGGAGACATGGTTTTGCAAGTTGGGGTACCATTACTGAGCCATCTTTCTGCAGGCAGGAAACAGGCCAACGTCTGCAATGAAAACCACAAAGTATAAAGGGAGCAAAAATGGAACAACTGTGGTAACTGCAAAGTAGAAGCCTAGCCAAAGCAGAACAACTATGAAATTAGTAATTAAACTATTGTTTTATCAAGCCATATCTTGTAATTCCAGATGGGTTTTATTGACATAAACTGTGCCCCCCTATTGACAAAAACAAATAGAATTCATGTTCTTTTAAAATTTGATTCTTATTTAAAAATTGGAACATTCTGAGGCCTATGAGCCATATTTTCAAGAGAATTGTGTTTAGTAATTAACATGCTGGAACCTCCATGGTTAATAAACAGAGTGTTTGATGTGGTAATTCCATAATTCACCAAAATCCCACTTGAGATTATGTGGACTTTATCCTCTCAAATGGAGAACTGGACCCAGTGTTGTTCCCATTTTACCTCCAAATCACACTGGAAAAGGCTTTCAAGATGATTCTTTTATTAAGATAATAAAATATAAAATGGGTGAGACGGGGCTGGATTCTGCCTTAATGTATGCAAATATTACTAGAGCCCTGCAGATCCGTGGTCATGTGCATCCGTGAATGCGGATGCAGATAAGCACAGACCTATTGCTGTGGATTGACTCATGGATGCGGATTCCCTTTTTATCTTCTCACAGTTCTATCCACTGCTGCAGCTCCTCCACTGATCCGTGTCAGCAGCACACGGGGAACCAGGAAGTGCTCCAGTCAATCCTAGCTCAGCTCTGATTGTGATCTGCCAGCCAATCAGAGTCTCAGTCTGGGGCTTGGAGAGCTACTGTTGGCCTTTGATTGGCTCATTCCCTATGATTTCCCTGCCCACTTCTTCCTTTTGTTGTTTGCAGTTTGGATGCCATGCTGTCAATCAGAGGTGTCATTGGTGGTCAAGGAAATCTGATTGACAATACAGCATGTGAACCTCAAACAAGAAAAGGAAAAAGTGGGTGGGACCCATATGGGGAATGAAGCAATCAAAGGCTGAAATTCTGAGTGTGAGCCCACACTCAGTTGTGGATGGGGCTACAGATGCAAGTAAAACCTAGCATGCAGATTTCAGACCAGATCAATGCTATCACTGAATGGATGCAGATCAGATGCAGTTCCATGTTTTTGTATCCGCACAGGGGTCTAAGTATTACAACAGTGCAGCTGCATGAACATCAGTGGAGTTACTTCTGTTTTACAGAGGGCAGTGAGAGGAAAATCAGCCCCATTGGCCTTTGTGGAGTTACTCCTGATTTATACCTGAGTGTGCTATAATTTCAGTATAGCTACTAATGATTTCTGCCTGAATGAACAAATACTCTAGGTTTACATCAACAGCAATGAGATCTGAATCAAGACCACTGTCTTTATTGAGGTGTGTTAGTGACAAAACAGAAGAGTATTGCCTGTAGATGAATCAGTCTAATATTGACTCTCTCTTTTTCCATTATTTCAAACAGATGCCATATTTATTTCACCATTTTTCCAACACCCATCTCACCATGGCATCAGAAATATTTCAAGGACCAGATTTTGAGTGGATTAAATCAGTGTGGCTTCACTAAAGTCAGATTGGCTAAACCAAATTTATATTATCTGATGATTTGGACTGAGGTAATTTCTATCATAAATATATGGAACTATACATAGATATGGGAATATTTTATAGTCTAAATATGTTGTATGGTCAGTGCTCTAGAATAGTATAGGATCAGAAACATGGCAAAAAGATGTGTCCTATCTCCAATGGTGGCCATTATCGACTGTTGCAAAGACAGCAGAAGTATCAGATGAAGCATGAGAAAAATTTCTTCTAAACCAGAGAGTAATAGTTCATACCACAAGGTATGAGGCCCCTATAAATAATGAAGCACTTCACGAATTCTGCAAAATTATTTGATTAAATAATATCCAGCAGCAATGAGTTCCATGGCTTAGCTGAATAGATAGACATGTTGAGCAAGTCCACTGCTCTCCACTGTTGCCCCCAAACAAAGATCCCAAATATTTATTAGATTAGAACTGAAGAAAATGACAAATAAATTATATATTTTGTCAGAAACATGTGCTTCTTCTAGTTTAGATTTCCAAAGTTCACAGAAGCCCTGAACAGGGGGATTTTGCCAATCTGTTGCTAAGCAATATTTATTTATTCAAAGATTTCTTCCCCATAGTTCTTTCCCAAGCTTCTTTCACTTCCTTGTTCCTTAGACTGTAGATGAGGGGATTCACCATAGGGATGATAAAGGTATAAAACACAGATACTGCTTTCCTTGGGTACAGAGATGATAACCAAGTGGGCTGTGCATACATGAAAGCAGTGGAACCATAGAATAAACTCACGGCTATAATATGGGAGCTGCAAGTGGAAAAAGCTTTTTTTCTGCCATTGGCAGAGTGAATCCTGAGGATGGTAGAGATGATATATGCATAGGAGATAAGTACAAACAGGGAGGTGCTGCCTATGATAAAGCCACATAAAGTAAACATCACCAGGTTATTGATGTAAGTGTCACTGCAGGCAAGACTAATCAGAGGGGGGCCGTCACAGAAGAAATGATCAATCTCATTTGATCCACAGTAATTGAGAGTAAAGGTGAAGCCAGTCTGCACCATAGAGTTCACACAGCCACAGACATATGATCCTGCCACCAGCTGAATGCAAGCTGGCTTGGACATGGTAACAGAATACAAGAGTGGGTTGCAGATGGCAGTGTACCGATCATATGCCATGGCTGCCAGCAGGAACCCTTCAGTAGTGAGAAAGACAGAAAAAAAGAAGAACTGGGTTGCACAGTCTTTGTAAGAAATGGCTTTGCTCTCTGCTAAGAAGCTGGCCATGGCTTTCGGTGCAATGGTGCTGGTGAAGCAGAGATCTATGACTGACAGATTCATGAGGAAAAAGTACATGGGGGTGTGGAGATGAGAGTTGGCTGTAATCAGAAGGACCATAGAGGCATTCCCAAACACAGTTATCATGTAGATCACTAAAAACACTAGAAAAGGGGCTACATGGGGTGCTGGACCACTTCCAAAACCCAGTAGGATAAATTCTGTTATTGCTGTGCAGTTCTCCTCTCCCTCTGTTTCCATAGCTGATGTTTCCTTTGGGAAAGTGAACAAAATAAAATTAAAGAACAACCAAATGGAGAAGGTGCATTTCAGGTCCTACCAAGAAGAAATTAGAGAGAGAATATTCCTGTGGAAAAGACACTGATCTGGAAGATAAGAAGTTTGCAAATCAACAGTCATTTTAATGCTTTTCTACAAACTCAGCCATTGACTCAGGGCAAGTCTTCAAGGCTGGAGTTTTCAAGGTGGCCAAAGGAGTCCCTTTGGAGTTTAAAAGATTTCAGTCCCTTAAGCCTCATGCTCCTGTGAAAAATCTCACCTCCACTGCCTCAAAAATAAGCTGTCGTTGTTTCCCTATTAAAGAGGTTGTTGTAGTGATAAATTTGCTAAAGTTTCTCAAATGATACTTTGGTGAAGTCTGTAAAAGTATCTTGGGAGTGAATCTGAAAATTTATCAACCAGCTCCCAACTAATTTTCAGTTGGATTCATATTCTTAAGTCACTGGAGTTCTATTAAAATATGAGTTTATATAGACATATTTGATAGCAACACCGTATACTTCATTGTAAGCAGACCAAGTCCCTGCAATACAAGTTAAAATGATTCCCAATAAAATATGAGATTCTCTCTCTCTCTCATCCCTGCAACAAACCACACTGCCACCTTTGCCCAATTCCTGCTCAAAACACAATATGGCAGACTGTAATAAAACTAGCTACTCCATCAAAGGCTCAGTCACTTGTTCATTCACCAATGCGATTTATGCCATCATGTGCCAGAAATGTCTTCCTCTCCACCTTATATATTGGACAAACAGGACTGTCTCTGCACAAAGAAATAAATGAGCACAAATCTGACATCAGAAATCACAGCATTCCAAAACCAATGGGTGAGCATTTCAATCTTCCTGATCACTCCATTGACAACTTACTAATTATTGTGCCCAGGCAGATGAATACTAGATCATGGCTGCAAAGAGAAGCTGCAGAGATTGAATTTATTTTCATTGCTTCAGGGCTTAATAGGATTTTGGATTTTCTCATTACCAGAGCTGATTTGACCTCATCTTCCTCTAGTTGCTGTTCCCCAGTGTTTGAATCTTAACAGTGGCTTCGATTTGCTGTTACAGTGTGACCTGATCTCATGACTTATACTTCTCTGCATTTATTTCCTCCCATTCTGTAAGTTCCCCCACCTTCAAAGTGGCTGATGAAATGTGATTTTCTCCCATAAGGGCTCATGCAATAAATAAATTTGTTAGTCTTTCAGTGCCACAGGACTCCTTGTTTTTTCAAGTAAATATGACTCTCCTTCATGAATCTCTTTCATTGAATATGGTCGCTGCAAGCCCTGATAACACCTAATGATATTTGGGTAATACAGCAATGATATAGACATTTCTGCATTTTTTTGGGTCCACTTAAGAATTGATTCTGCATCAAAACAAATATTGAAAGCTGGAACTTTAGATGCAACCCAAGCCCCTTTGAATTGACTGAGCTTGCAATTCTCAGACTTTGCTAAACTATAGGTTCTTTACCCAGGGGGGAAAAAATCTTTCAATTTTCTTATGAAATTCTTTCTTTCTTCCATTTGAAACCAAAGCTCCCCCTCCCCTGCCTGTCTATCCTCCCTCCTCAAAGACCTTAGAGTTATTAATTACATTGCTGTTGTGAATGCAATAAATAGGAAGCTGTATTAAAAGACTAGTTCTGAGTAGGGAACTTAATTATCTCTAAATATGTGCAGCACTGCAGAGACCATTAGTATCTTCATCTGATGTAAAGATTTCAAAAACAATATTATAAAAGGAAAACAGTGCAGAGAAGAGATACAAGATTCATTTCAGCTCTTACTTTGAAGTAGTAAAAGAAATCAATGTATTTAGTTTTTCCAAGAGAAGGTTAAGAGATGATTTGACCATGTTTGTAAAGGTTTGATAACAGAGAATGTTAGCTTTTTGGTGACAACACCACAGTGGGTGCTTGTGAATACATAACAGCCCAGTATTGACGTTGAAAATTTGAAGATGTGGTGAAGAGCCACAAAAATCATGCAAGAGTGGAGGGGGGAAAAAACATGCCTGAGTGTGAAGACATAAAAACCATTGTCTGTTTATACTAGGAAAAACAAGAAGTGGATTGGGGATTGACTTGATGACAGGTATAGGCACATAGGGAATATAGTGGATACTAAAGCAGAAAAATGCCTAAGACACACCAATGTCGGGAAGACAAACTAGACAAATGGAAATTAAAAAATAATAATAATAATTAAAAAAAAACGAGGAACATATTTTAACAGTAATTAGCCTTTCGGAAAAAAAGGGAAATGGTGGATTCTGAAGTTCCTGATGTCTTTAAATCGCTTTCCTGAAGATGTTTCAATAAAATACAAGTTACTGGATTCAGTACAGGGTTAAGTGGGTGAATTTCTCTGTATGGCATTGCACAGGGATTCAGATTAGACGATCAAATGTTCCCTTCTGCCTTATGATCTATGAATCGACATACTCTCATTACAGCTGAGAGTTACTTAATTTCATAGATTCAGAGGTTCCAAAGGCAAAAAGAATGACTGGGACCGTCTAGTCAGACCTCCTGTACAAGACAAGCCAGATAACAGTCCCAAAACAATTCATAAAGCAGATCTATTAGAAAAAAACAGCTATCTTTGATTTAAAAATTGTCAGATGATAGACCAGAACCCTCAGTAAATTGCTCCAATAGGTAATCCCACTAATAAAAATATCAATAATTAAATGAAAGAAGGATTTGATATGTAAGAAGGTCTTTCTAGCTTCTTGGCTCTTACAGTGTTTCCAAATGATGTTTGCCATTGAAGGTGCGTGTTCCAGCTCAGCTGCATCCTTTACTTGCTGGCTCTTCTCCCAAATGATGATCTGCTGGGTTGTGGGAATTCTTGGGTATTGCTGATGCATCTAGCTTCCTTCGTTCCCCTTGGTGGCTGGCTGCCAGGGAAGCAGAAGTGCTCTTTTATGCAGTCCTTTGGCTACTAAAGAGGTAGTTGTATAGGACGATGACTCCTCCCTGACAAAGTTCTTTAAAGTGCAATATATTTGCTTTCTCCTCCCTCCCATATCTTCACACAGGACATCTAGGACAAATCAGAATGAAAGTTCCCCCCAGAAACATCAGGCCTTTCAATCAACAGGGTTTGATTCAGACATCTTTTGCAAAATCAGGATGGAGGGTAAGAGGGGCTCAATTTTGGAGAAGTCAAGGATAGTACCCTTGTTCAATTGGATGCTGCTGACTGTGTTTACAAACAGGAAGGCACACTGCAAGCAATGCTCTATTTTTAAAACAAAAAATGCTGAATACAAGTAGTAGAGGCAACTCACATTCCACTACAGCTCCCAGATTTTTGCCAGAACAGCATTTGCCAATGACTTGAACAGTAGTTAAGAGTGGCTTTTCCCCCTCCTTCAGGAAATCTGGATAATGAACATTATCTCAGAACAATGATTTATTCTTGTAATATAGGTCATCTTTATGTATGTTGTAGTTAAGTGTGATCTGTGTATTAAACCTCTGATTTATACTGGGGTGAGTCAGAGAGGAATCAGTCACATTACATTCAATAGAATTTATCCTCATTTACACTCATGAGAGAAGAATCAGATCTTCAGTCTTTAGCCTGATCATGAGAAGTTCTCTGAATGTTTGCTATTTTGAAATTAGGTTAATGGTTCTACTAAAGCAAATACTATTGTTTCTGTGTTCCCTGAATGAATGCATTTGATGCCAAGAAATAGGTGCTGAGTTTGAACACTTCTCTTTCAGTTTTCCATGAGCAATATTTAATATTCGCTGAAAATCAAGAGCAATCAAAAAAGCTAAATACTTTTATTCTAGCCTAATCTAATCTAGCAGTTCCTACTCATACCCATTTCTCTGTCTCTGAATTTTTAAGCTACACCTAATACTGCAGTCTGCCATTAAATGGAAGATTTAAAATATAAATAAATACACATTCTGTCTATCTATTTTACATTTTTTTCACATTGCTATCTATTTATGTACCTTAGAAATACAGCTGATCTGGAAATATAAATTCAAACACCACTGAACCTTCAAGAGTGTTGAAATCTGTGTCAAAATTTCACAATGGCTCAAAGAATGCTGATCCAAACATTCTTCAAACAGCCACCCCTGTTTGCCTTGTTCAGTGAAAAAATCAAGGATTCCTGTGGCACTTTAAGACTAACAGAAGCATCTGATGAAGTAGTAATTTGTCCAGTGAAAGCTCATGCAATAAATAAATTTGTTAGTCTTTAGGTGCCACAAGCCTCCTTGTAATCCAAACATTGAAACTAAAAATAGTCTTGTGAGTGTGAATGTTTAAAACTGCATTTAATGGCTAGGTTCCAGTGACTATTCTCAGTGCTATTGCCCAAAGGAGTTAAGGGAGGATTTTCAAACAGAGTTTTAACTTTTGGTTCAATGGGGGAAGGACAGTGTTAGACTAGCAAAGAGCACTTTTGAATACAGAATCCTTTTCTTCTCAGTTCCAATATCAAGGGATATATTCTATTAGTACCCAATTCCCTTTGTCACATAATGGAAGATGAGTGCTAAAATCCCTTTGAACACCCCAGCCTTGATGTTGAAATCCTAAGATTTGTTCTGGTAATATTGGTCACTCTCTCTCCTTCACCAGCATGCATGGAAGGCCAATAAAAGCAATTCTAAAAGGAAAACCATTCTGCAGTCTCAGTTGTGCATCCAGGGGTCCTGCACTTATACATTGTATTTGGAGGAGATGAGAGATGTGACATTTATATTTTGATAAAACTTTCTGGGGAAGAAAATTTCATATTTAAGTTGACCTAAAGATGTGGCAAATATTGAACTGAGTTTGATTTTTTTTTTAATTTGGAGAAATGGAGCAAATAGATTTGATGTTAAATCAAAACTTTTCCTTTCAATATATTTAAGGAAAAGTCTTAATAGTTCAATTTAAAATACCTTTTTTGTTTGCAGGTTTTGTTTCAATTTACTTTTCTTGAGAAGGGTTAAAATTCCAAAACAAAGCAAAATATAGTGTTTGGGGACCTGACCAAACTTTTTGTTCAATCCAAAAATTACTTCTGACTTTTCACTTCACTTAATAATAATAATAATAATAATAATAATAATAATAATAATAATAATAATAATAATAGTTGTTGTTGTTGTTTTGTTGTTGCTGTTGTTGTTGTTTTCTAAACTATGTTAGGGACAATTCAAAACTTCTTCTTCTCCTTCATTTTTTCAGTTTAACCAGTGAATAAGAGAGCTGAATATTTTCACAGCAATAGACATAGGCATTTCATTGACACAAGAAATAGTACAAAGATGAATTGCTGTTCTCTCCCTCTGTGGTTCTGAACATGATTGTTCCTTGCCCAAGTCAGCAGCAGTTGTACTTAGAAGAAAAACTGGAGTGATGACATTGAATTAGAGGTCAACTGCAACATCTAATTGGGTAGGTCTACATTTAGACTTGAATTTGAATTGATGACAATTCAAATTCAATTAAGTGAATGGGCACACTGGCTTTCCACAGTTTGAACTAAGGAACTGCTCGGTTTGAATTTGATGAAAACTGAATTCAAATTAGTCAAACCTTGTTTGACTTTGAAGTCTGGGTCAATTCAAACCCAGTAGTTCCAACTGACCCAGTCTGGCCATGTCAATTCGAACTCTCTGAGTTTGAACTGACAAGGGATGACCTTTCTCCCAGGCTGCCAAGCATCCTGGGAGGAAGACCACCCTATAGCACTTGGGGCTAGCAGCTCCAAAGGTGCATCCACCCCCCAACCAGATCTGGCTGGGAAGGGCAATGGGGTGTCATTCGCAAATTTACTGAACATGCAATCTATCCCATCATCCAGATTGTTAATGAAGATGTTGAACAGAAATGGCCCCAGGGGCACTCCGTTAGTTACTGGTTGCCAACTAGACATTGAGCCACTAATTCGTACCCACTGAGTGCGATGATCTAGCCAGATTTCTATCCACTTTATGGTCCATTCATTCAAACCATACTTCCTTAACTTTCTGACAAGAATGCTGTGGGCAACCGTATCAAAAACTTTGCTAAAGTTGAGGTATATCACATCAACATTATCTTCTCTTTGCCAGACTAAACAAACCCATTGTTTTCAATATGCCTTCATAGGTAATGCTTTTTAAAACTTTAATCATGTTTGTTGCTTTTCTCTGGACATTCTCTAACTTTTTCACTATTCTTGAGATATGGCATGCAGAACTGTCCCTGATACTACAGTTGAAACCTAATCAGAATGGAAAAGAGAGGAAGATTTACTTCTCATCTTGTTTACAATATTCCTCCTAATACATTCCAGAAGGATCTGTGGTTTTTTTGCCACAGTGCTACACTGTTGATTCAAAATTATATTGTGAACCACTATGACCGCCCAGATCCCTTTCTGCAGTACTCCTTTCTAGGCAGTCATTTCACATTTCATTTGCATTCAGCCAATTATTTCTTCCCAAATGGAATACTTTGCATTTTGATTTATTGAATTTCATTTTCTTTGTCTGAAAGCATTTCTCCAATTTGTTCACATCATTTGAATTTCAATCCCATTATCGAAAGCATTTGTAACCCCTCCCAGTGTGGAATCACCCAGAAATTTTAAAAGTGTAATCCTGTGTTGTTATCTAACTCAAGGGGAAAGGTACTGAACAGAGCCAGACCCAGAACAGATCACTGCCAGATCTGTCAAATAGCCAGTTGAAAAGTCAATGTTTCTACAAATCTGAGCCTTCTTCAGATAGCAAACACAAGAATCATTATGACCCATGGTTATCTACCAAGGCTGGCCTGACTATGGCACAGCAGCCCTTTTGATTTACAGAGGCTAGCTGTTACAGGCTGAGAATATGGGTTCCATCTATCATTCCACCATAGTTGGGGAAGCTCTACACATTTAATCATGTCTAGTACGTGAAAAGTATGTCCACACGAGGTTTCTATTTCAAAACAACACTGGTTGTTTCGAAATAAAAACATGCATGTCCACATGACATTCCCTTGTTTTGAAATGGTTTAAACCCCTTCTGTTTCAAAATGACAGTTATTTCAAAATGGCTCATTTTGAAATAACACCACTGGGACAGGCTGTTTTGATACTGCAAATAGTGTAGTGGCTAGCACCTCTACTTAACATGCAGAAAATCCTGGGTTCAATTCCCAGGGGGTTGGACTTGATGATCTTACAAGGTCCCTTCCAGCCCTATGATTTAATTGATTGAAACGATGGTTATTTCAAAACAAATTTTGAAATAACCGTCATTTGGACATGTTATTTTGAAACAAGTGTTGTTTCAAAATAACAGTCTCACCTTCTTCCCAAGGTCAGCACCCAAGGGAAGAAAGAAGTCCCTTCCTGCATGTGCCTGCCAGCGTGGCCAGAGGCCTTTCAAAACATGGCAGCATGTGCCAGCAATGCCCCAGGGGGGTGACACCGTGCCCCCATACAGAAACCTGAGGAGGTCCACTGCCTCCTTGGCATTTGGAGGACGGAGGACATCATGTGCCAGTTCCGGGTGAGCCACTGAAACTGGGACATATATGTGGACATCACCGTGGCAATGTCCGCTGAGGGGCATGAGTGGACGACGGAGCAGGTCCACTCCAAAATAAAGGCCCTGTGCCAGGACCACGGAGGCACGGGAGCTCAGGGGGCAGATAGCAGTGCTACCTGCCCCTTCTTCAACGAGCTCCATGCATTCCTGGGGCCGGAGCCCAGTGGCCTGCCAGCAGAGGCTGTGGACACTGGGGCATGCCACAGCCCCTCCTCTGGCCCAGATGCTGCAGACACAGGGTCCAAAGTCTCCATCAGGGAGCCTCCTGCTGCACCACCACCAGAGGTGGAGGCCACACCCAGGACCCTGGAGCTGTTCCCTGGCCCTGACAGAGGAAGCAGCACGGAGGAGCAGGGGCCTGACACCATCCTGGCCCCTGCAGAGTCTGACACAGACACGGGGACATCGCACTGGACCTCTGGAGCTCCTGTGGGTGAGTATTCCCCTCCTACAGAGTCACGCAGGGCTGGGCCTGTCCAGATCACAGGCAGCGAGGGGGTACAGGGCCGGGCAGTGGGGCAGGTAGGGCATAGGGTTGGCAGGTGCAGAGGCCCTCCCATGGCCACGAGTACCTGAGAGACAGGTGGCACCAGGGTCACAGGCCCCTGTGTGCCTGGGGTGGTTAACAGGGGCTGGCTGTCAAAGATGCAGCTTTGGCGGGGTGGAGAGTATGCAGGCCCCACCACTGGCAGGTGGCCTTGGGAGACCCCCTAGAGCAAGGTGTGGGTGAATCCAGCTCACCACTGTGGGCACCACTTCCATGTGTGCCTCTAGGGTACGGCTGCCAGATGTCAGGCAAAAGGAGAACATGGTCCCTTTTTTACCATCCTATTCTTTTTATCCTCACATTCCCTGTCTGGAAGGCAGTTTAAAATACAGGATTTTGTCAGGCTTTTTACTGTAGGGGTTGTAGTATTCTGGAATGCCATAGAATACTTATTTGTATGGGAAAGTGTTCCAGGGCCCCCTAAACACCAGAGAATATCACATCCATACTACATTTTCTCCCATGTGTCCTCCAATGTCCTCCTTTTTATACTATCCTGGCCTCCTTTCATGGCTTTGGGATCCGGTAGCCCTACCCCAGGGCAATGTCCCATGGGATCCTGAGTCCTGCTGAGAGTCAGGGCAGAGGTCTGTGCTGCAGAGAGGCTGCACACAGACAAGGCCAGCAGGCAGCAGGGGCCAACTATGTTTCCTGCTTCCCTCCAGCAGGCTGCCCAGCCTCCCATCATGCCGCACCACCTGCCCGACACCTCAGCCCAAGGGCACCACTGCGGAGGAGGAGGGCCCCACGGACACAAGGCGAGATCCTAGAAAGCGTGGAAGAGCTGGGGCAGCGGACTGAGGTGTCCACCCAGGCCTGGTGCCAGGACTGAGCCAGGAGGCAGGCCGCAGCTGCAGATGACAGGGTGGTTGCTTCCCAGGCGGCTGCGATGGGCTCACCCCGCTGCTCACAGAAGTTGTGGAGGGCCACACATGCACTGATGACCTGTGGCATTGTCCTCTCCGCAAGGTGGTGGCGTGTAAGGAGGCACCTCCAGTGTGCCTTGAGGCAGCCTGGTGGCAGTGGCTGAGGCAGCGGTTGAAGATCTGCTGTCGGGGATTGAGGGGCCCTGAGTACAACTGCATGAGCCATGGGCTCAGGGGATAGGTAGCGTCTGCAACAATGAGGACAGGCACCTCTACTCCCCAACATTGATGTTATGAGGGGGGAAGAAGGTGCCAGCCTGCATGTCCCGGTACAGGGCAGAGTTACAGAGGACCCTGGCATCAGGGGCCCTCCCTGGCCATCCCACATAACTGTTTTGGTTAAGGCCTGGGGGGTCCACAAGGGCCTGCAAGACGATAGAATAGTACCCATTGCGGTTTCTGTACTCTGCGGCTCTGTGGTCCAGGGCTTGCACGAGGATGTGTGTTACAGCCAGGATCCCCACACAATTGCGAAAGCCCAGTGTGGCCAATGCGGGGAATGGTGTTCTGCAGCTCCCCTTGTGTGACCAGGTCTCGCAGCAGGATCCGGTTGATGGCTCTGGTGATCTCCAAGAGAATGTTGCCAGTTGTGGACCTCCCGATGCCAAACAGGTGAACCACAGACCTGTGTGACTCCGGAGTGGCTATCGTCCACAGAGCAATGGCCACTCTTTTGTCGACAGGGATGGCAGGCCTCATGGTGGTGTCCCTTCGGTGCAGCAGCGGGGCGAGTTCTGCGACCAGGAGGTTGAAGCTGGCCCTGCTCATGCAGAAGTTCTGGCACCACTGGTCGTCCCCCAGGTTCGCAGCACTACCCGCTTCAACCAGTCTGGGCTGGTCTCCTGGACCCAGACCTGGCGAGGCACAAAAGGGGGCAGGGGAAGTAGCTCTGCTCTGCAGCCCAGATGGATGACAGCCTTGGGCACAGGCTGGGCACCATCTGGGTCTGCAAGCAGAGTGTCCCACATCAGCAGGACACTCTGCAGGTGGGCAGAGGGTCTGTTTGTTGCATGGCTCTGGCTGGGAAGCCAGGCAGTGTCCATGTCTGTCGCTTGCAGAGTCCTGCTAGCCAGAATGGACAGGGAAGTGAGGTTGAGGCCAGCTTTTATAGGATTGGCTGGCAACATGGCTGCCAACATGGCACAGGGAGACGGCCATGTTGCCACACCTCCCATGGTGTCCTTCCTCTAAAGCAAAATAGCAAGTCTACTGTCTGAACATGCTATTTCGATTCCCGCTTTTCTTTATTTTGATTTGATTCTTTGGTTATTTCAAATTAAGTCATTTTGAAATAAGGGCTTTATTTTGAAAGGATGCTCTTTGTATAGACATAGCCAAAGAGACAGCACTTTTTGACCTCCGCATCAACATAATAGACATCATCTCAGAACTATTCATGAAATGCGGTACAATGTCTGAATGATCTTATCACAATTGCTGTTTATCCAATATACAGGTCCAGAAGGAACTGTTACATAAAGCTCTTTTTGAAAAATTTCAGTGTAATTTTTTTTTCTTTTTATAAATATATATTATCTAATTTTGGTGCAAAACATTGATTTTAAATCAAAATATCAAAGACCCTAGACTAAAGAAAACAAAAGCTGTTTCATTTTTGTGACTATATTTTTGGAGGAAAACACATTTTCTGCAAAATCATGTTAAAAACTGTTTGTTTGTTTGTTTGTTTGTTTGTTTGTTTGTTTTAAATAACATGGAAAATTTTCCAACCAGTTATAGGTAATCTAGTCTGACCTGGATATACAGACTAGAAAATTCTCCTCAGTCATTGCTGAAGCTAGCTTACCACTTCTGATTCAGTTATGGGTGTCCTGCTCTCATTTACTTTTAATGAGTTCCCTTAAGGACAATCACCCTGTGGAAATCTTTTTCCAAAATTCCTCTTCCACCTAAGCAATTTTAGACCCATTAATTAACCCCTGGAGTAAACATCTGTTATGTTTTAAAGATAACACAATAATAACTGGGGTTTTGCTTCTTATCAGCAATTGACTGAAAGTCAGCTCCAGGCTTATATGTGCTGAATGAACATCACTGAACAAAGCCACAGCACGTCTTGGAAAAGTAAACTTTCCCAGTGATTAGACAAATTATATTTTGTTCATGGTCACTCCAGGATGAAGGAACTAAGAGGACAAAGAAAGCAACCATCAGAAATCCTGGTTGCCGTGCATATGTGCAGGATTAATCTCAATTTTAGTATCTTGAACAATGCTCAAATAGTTATATAGCCTAAGAATCTAGAACATCTTTTTGAAGTCATTCTGAAAAATGTCACCATATGATAGAAGAGCTGAACATCTACATAGATTATGCATACAGGCAGAAAAACATGATTAATTTCAAAACTTGAAGGTACTATTGACTGATCTTCTGACCAGTGTAACTGTTTTCATAGCAAAGGTGTAAAACCTAGGTACCATGATTGTCTGAAATTTAGAAATCTTAATTAGAAAAGTAGACAGAAATCTCTTAGATAGATAGATAGATAGATAGATAGATAGATAGATCTGGTCTAAACTTCTGGAATGATTGGCTGAAAGCTGAAGATTTCTACAACCTGTCATATCCATCTGCACCTTCTCAGCCTACATCGTGATACAGCAGAGATCTTTTGCAAGAGTGAAAGGTGAGCTCAAAGTTTACTGTGTTTTCATTCTAAATAAACATGGTGTATTCAAATCTATCTATCTATCTATCTACCTATCTGACTCTAAGGTCAGAAGGGACCAACACAATCATCTAGTCTGAACTCCTGCACACTGCAGGTAACAGAACCTCACCCTCCCACTCCTGCAATAAACATTTAACCTTTGAATAATTTATTATAGTCCTCAAATCATGATTTAAATACCTTAACATACTGAGAATTTACCAGCAGTTAAGTCATGCCACATGCTACAGAGGAAGGTGAAAAACTCCCAGAGCCTTTCCAATCTTCCCTGAGGGAAAATTCCTTCCTGACCCAAATATGGTAATAAGTTAAATTCTGAGCATATGGGCAAGACTCATCAGTCAGACACCCAAGAAAGAATTATTTGTACTAACTCAAAACGTACCCCATGAATTGTCCCATTGGCATATTTACCACCAGGAGTCAAAGATCAGTCAATTGCCAAAAGATGCTCCATTATACTATTCCCCCCATGAATTTATCAAGTCCAATTTTGAAATTAGCTAAGCCCCCCCTTCTCCCTTTTAAAAGCTATTTGAGAACTTCACTCCTCTGATGAGTACAAATCTGCATCTAATTTCAAGTGTAAATTTCCTCATGACCAGTTAATATCCATTAGTTCTTGTGTCCACATTGGTGCTGAACTTAAATGTCTCCTCTCCCTCGCTCGTATTTTTCCCTCTGGTGTATTTATTGAGTAATCATATCTCCCCTCAACCTTCTTTTGATTAGGCCAGGTAGCCAAGCTCTCTGAGTCTCCTCTCATAAGACATGTTTTCCATTCCTTAGATCATGCTAACAGCCCTTCTCTGCACTTGTTACCATTTGAATTCATCTTTCTTAATCACGGAGGATCGGAATGCACACTGTATTCTAGGTGAGGTCTCACCAGAGTCTTGTGTAAACATACAAAACCCCCTTATCTCTACTGAAATGCCTCTTCTGATGCATCTAAGGACCACATTAGCTTTTTTTTTTCATGCCTACATCACATTGGCTGTTCATATTCATTCATGAACACATTACATTGGCAGCTCATAGTCATCCTGTAATCAGTCAATGCACCCAGGGGTTTCTAATCTATCTATCTATCTATCTATCTATCTATCTATCTATCATGTTATTAAAAACAAAAACAAAACAAAAAAATCTTGACTTCAGCAGAAAGAGTATTGTGAATAAAGACTGCTTACCTGAGTCAGGGTTCGTAATATTATTCCCATCCTCTATTTTTATGGTTTCTTATAAGATTAATATTTGTAGTCATACAAAATACCTATCTGTGTTCTTCTACTGTACTATATATAACTAGTAGTTACTTACTCTCACTGTTAAAAATAAATTTGCTCCCCACTTCCACTTTAAAGGAATCTATCCATAGTATCCAAACATTTGTTGTCAATATGCAGGGGGCCACTCTATTTAAAAAGTACAGCCTTTTGGAAAAGATAAGTATATTTCATGGGAAAAATATGGAGGAAAACACAAAATATTTTATTTAAAGTTTCATTGAGGCTTTTTGTTTTACATGTTATTTTTTGGATTGGAAAAAAATACATTTTTTCACTCAGGTTTTTTTTTTTAATTAAACAAAGGAAAAGATGTTGGGGGAGAGCAGAAATATGAAAGAACATGTTTTTTCCCAACTTTCTCTCCCCCCTTTTAAAAATATTATCCCCACTTTTCCAAGGGAAGAGTGAAGTAGACAAATTCAAATTAGAAAAAAAAAAAAGATGCAGACTTTTAACAGGGACCACAGGATCACTTTGGAGGCACAACAGAGACTTTAGAAAACTTTTTCCTGTAACAATTACTTTTATTGGACATCTTAAGCAAGCTGGTAAAGGAGAGAGAGAGAGAGAGCAATGTTACTGCAAAAATCTTGGGATTTGAGCACCAAGGTTGACATGTTAAAAGGGGCCAAAGGGATTTTAGCACTCATCTTCCAATATATGACAAAGGTAATTTGGCATCAAGGGCACATACCCTGCTATTTGGACTGAGAGTAAAGGTCCAGAAAGGATTCTGTTTCTTTGTTAATAAAATGAAGGAAATATTGAAATACAGCCAAAACATCAAATATATTTTAAATGTTCAATTTCTTCTGCTGAAAATAACTTAGCCAGGGCTGCCCAAAGGGCTTGTGGTGTCCTAGGTGAACTATGACTTTGGCACCCCCTGCCACATGTTATCAGAGCTAACATATTAAAGTATTTTTTAAACAGAGAAAAAAAATCTCTTCCATTTAATCTGATGCCCCTTAAAGTCTGGCACCTTAGGCAACTGCCTAGGTCATCTTCATGTTTGGGCTGGCCCTGAACTTAGCAAAAATGACACAAATTTGCAAAATAATTTGAGGTTGAAGAATCCATATTTTACGTTAAAAGAATTTTCAGACAAGACAAAAATTTTGCCCAGGTCTGCTGAGCACACTAGTATCATGATGGCAGTCATCTTCTTAATGAACATTATCACGCCCATAAGTAACTGCAGATGAAGATGAAATACTTTCTTAATCCGCATAAGATAGTGTGTTGCTCAGCCAGTCTGCTGATGTGACCCCTCTACGTACATGGATGGATCCGTGGGCTCTATCCATTGTACATAAGAACACATTCACTGAGATGCTTTTTCCATTCCTTTCATAGCTGCAGATAAGCTATCTGAAACCCAAGACAGGATGGAGAACCAAACTGGACTCAGGGAGTTCATCCTTCTTGGTTTTCCCACCCAACTGGACCTCCAGGTCTTGCTCTTCCTTGTTTTTTTGTTTACCTATGTGCTGACAGTCACTGAGAATGTGGTCATTATCCTCGTGGTGAAGCAGAACCACCAGCTCCACAAGCCCATGTACTACTTCCTGGGAAACCTGTCCTTCCTGGAAATCTGGTACATCTCGGTCACCTTGCCTAAGCTACTGGTGGGCTTCTGGTCAGAGAACAAGAGCATCTCCTTTTACAGCTGCATGGCACAGCTCTACTTCTTCATTTCTCTCATGTGCACTGAGTGTGTCCTCCTGGCTGTCATGGCCTATGACCGCTTCATGGCGATCTGTCACCCTCTTCGCTACCCAGCCATCATGACCAGCCGTCTCTGCCTACAGCTGGCAGCTTTCTCTTGGGCAGGCGGCTTCTCCATCTCCTTGGTCAAGGTGTACTTCATCTCCCGACTGACTTTTTGTGGTCCTGGCATCATCAACCACTTCTTCTGTGATATTTCCCCAGTGCTCAACTTGGCTTGCACTGACATGTCAGTGGCAGAGATGGTGGACTTTGGGCTAGCCTTAGTCATTCTGCTGCTTCCCCTTGCTGTCACAGCCCTCTCCTACCTATGCATCATTGCTACCATCCTGCGCATCCCCTCCACCCAAGGCAAGAGGAAAGCCTTCTCCACATGTGCCTCCCATCTTGCTGTGGTCATCATTTTTTTCTCAGCCACTGTCTTCATGTATGCCCGGCCCAGGAGGATCAATCCTCTCAACCTGAACAAGGTGGTGTCCATCTTCTATGCTGTGGTCACCCCTGCACTGAATCCTCTGATCTACTGCCTGAGGAATAAGGAAGTGAAAGAGATCCTGAGGAAAATCATTGGTGGGAACTGTTCCCTGCCCAATCAGATAGGCATGGATTCATAGATATGTAGGGCCAGACCTCTAGAACTCATCAAGTCCAGCCCTCTGAGCTAAGACAGGGCTAAGCAGGTAGTTTGGGATTTCCAAAGGGATCTAAATCCAGCTGTTTAGGGTAAGAAAGTTGGTCTAACAGATAGAGAAGTAGAATAGGACTTGTAAGACCTGGATTTGATTCCTGGCTCTGGCACTGATTCTCTGTGATGTATTAGGCAATTCATCTGATCTGTCACATTTAAGTTTCCCCAGCTGTAAACTGGGAATAATGATTCCCTATCACACAGGGGTGTTGTGAAGCTGAAATTTTCTAACTCTCTGATACTATGGGGATGAAGTACAGGCAAATATCATGTTATGTGGATAATTTCTGATTAATTTCAAATATGTTTTGGGGTAGTGACACTCTGTACCTCAAATACTGCCCTGGAATGAATGGGCCTAACTGCCTTAGGTTTCCTGAAATCCCATACATAGCCCGATTTTTTTCAAAGCCACTAAGAGATTTGGGTAATGTCAGAAATTAATGGGAATTGGTCAAAAAAGGCCTTAACTTTATCTAAAAATCCAGCCTGTAAAACAACAGTTCAGAATGTTGTAGCCACTGGATACAGTTAGGCTATGTTCACATGTAAACTGTTATTTCAAAATAAGTTATTTTGAAATGAGTTATTTCAAAATAAAGTCCTTATTTTGAAATAAGTTAATTTGAATTAAGAAAATGTTAAATCAAATTAAGGGAAAGCCTACTATCGAAATGGCTGTTATTTCGAAATGGTTATTTCGAAATAAGGCCGTTCGGACATGTTGTTTCAAAACAGTTGGTGTTGTTTCGAAACAACATGTCTGAACACCGTTGTTTCAAAACAGCCATTTTGAAACAATGGCTATTTTGATTTCAAGTGAGGTTTTACTGTTTTGAAATAACGGAACATTGTGTGGACAGAAGAAATTTTATTTCGAAACAATGGCTGTTGTTTTGAAATAAAACTCTCTTCTGAACACAGCCTTAGAGTATTAGCAGATGGGACTCCAGAGATATGAACTCACCTATCAACCTTGCCTTGAAATTCCTCTTTGACTGTGGGTGAGTGCCTTTGTGCCTTGTTTACCATCTGTGAGCGCTGATAACAATGCCTCTTTCTCTTGCTGTTTGACTGACTTACCCATTTGGACTGAGATTTTTGAATGGGTGAGATGCCCAAATTATACTGAAAATCAAGGAGAGAATGTAGACTTCTTGGGAAGGACTCTGCCTGCCATTATATTATTATATGTTGCCTAGGACAAGAGGGCCCTGATCTCAACTGGATTTAATTAATCACTATATTGTGTCACTTCCCTCTCTGCTGTAAAAGAGAATGGAGTAAATATTCCTGACTGCTGTTTCTTTATGCCCTGAAACACACGGGTTGATACCACCTAAATACATTTGTTCTACTACTGATGCCGTTCCTATTCATTTCCACCTCTGAGCATATTTTTTACTATATTGATAAGCCATTGCCCTTGTGAACCATTCACAATTTAGCATGTATTTAGAATATCCCTTTTTTACTGTGTTTTATTTTGTTTTATTTCACTAAATACCTTTTAGGATTAATGTGTGAGTTTTTTGTGACTTGTTCACTAAATTGTATTTGGGCCTGGTCAAAAATGTTCTGCTGAAATTTCTGTACAACAAAATAAATAAATAAGCTATTCAACTGAATAAATATATTCACATTAAAATTATTTTTTATAGAAAATTGAGCTGAAAAAAAATGAACAAACCAAAATCACACAAAGTTTCCATTTTTAGTCAACACAGTGAAAGATGCTAGACAAAGAGTGAAATCTTATAGCCTTAAGCCAAAGTATTTTGATTTTGTAATACTGCTGCAATGCCTCATGGGAGTCATACTTAGTGTTTGTCGTCTGTGGAGACTCCTTGAAGCTGGGTTCCTTGGCTGCACTTCACCTCCCGTGATGCACTGCCTCCCATTGCCAAAACCTGATCCTGCACAGTATGGAGGCTGGACTTCTGAAAGGTGCCTAAGGGAGTTAGTCTCCTGAGTTCCTTGGAAATTCACAGGAACTGGGAACTTATCTCCTGTAGGAAATCACAATTTGAATGTCCTCAAATCCCAGTGTTTTCAGAAGCTTCAGTGGAAGCTGACAGCCTTGAGGAGTAGTTCCTACAACCTGGCAGGATTGGCACTCACTACTGTGGTGTTTTTAGTCACCTCAGTCCGGCATTCTCCAGGGCCTCAGAGAACTGGAATAGGCATATCCACAACTGAAATTGCAATAAGAATTGATTGTATCAGAAATTTAGGGATCCATCATGCATTTGGTAATACAAAGTGTATGGCATTGGAGACAGATTCTGTTAGTGGTGTTCCAGACTATCAAATAAAGCAGGTCAAAAATTTTCCAGTATAACAGTTTCCCTACAAAAAAAAAAAAAAATTGCTGATTTGATTAAACTAAAATTAAACTAACTCATCATCATTTTCAAAGGAACTTTTTTGAAATATTTCATTTCTGCTTTGCAATTTTGAAAGCATTAAAAGTGAAATTAAAATTGAAACTTTAAATTTGAGAATAAGCTATTTCATCATTATTTTCACAGGAACTTATTGAAATATTTCATTTCTACTTTGCAATTGTGGCAGTGGATAATATAATATAATATAATATAATATAATATAATATAATATAATATAATATAATATAATATAAAAAGGAAGTCAACATGAAAGATTTTCAACCTTATAGAAATGAAATGCTTTGATAAGTTTGAAAGGAAATATGTTTGTATACTTCATTTAATGAAAAGTTCCAATGTTTTGGCACATGTGAGAATGAAACAACCAATTTTAAAACTCAGAATTCCTTGGGGGACAGAATTTCTGAAGTCTGACACACTCTGATTAGAAGTTATTGCTTTCATGGCTAGGAATAGTACTGACACTAGTCTAAGATTCTGTTGCTCAGTTGTCTCTCAGTCTGCCTGGCATGTGGACATCATTCATATATGAATGCTGGGATACCCAAAGCAAATACCGTAGGCTTCTTTGAAAATTCTACCCTAGATTTTTTTTTTTTTTTTTTGTTAATGGATGGATGTAAGGGTATTTTCAGCTAGGAAGACACCTACGACTGCTGCCGTGCAGACATTTAGGTAAAAATGTATGTGCATTTAAATGTTGGCGGGAGCGGGACTTGACTGGTTACTATACAGACTAAATGCAGCCTTACCACCTCTAGTTTATGTGTTCCCAAATGGAAAGGGGGCCTAGCCATACTAGTTTAACTTGTCTTTATATTAGTAGAACTGCATCCATGGTACCACTTGTACTTTTATAATTATCATGGTAAAAACCAGCCCCTGCAACTATAGCACTACACAAACTATTAGTCTTGGGTGCTGATGAGGCCTAAGGGTTTATCTCCCCATAGGCATTGTATGAAGATTTCTGCATTGACAGTCTGGGAATTGGAGCAGGAATCTCCAGGGCTAAATGCAGTTTGAGCCAAAGAGCCAAAGTTCTATAACATCTTACAATAACAACTCATCATCTGTGCATCAGCACCAAGGGATTGTCCAAACGACACTCACCAGTGGGTTACAATTGCATCAGATTAATGTAAATTCCTTTTATTAAATCAGTGCAAAACTGAAATTGCATATATACGTCAGTGGCATACTGAGGGTGTTTGGTACTCGGGAATCAAGCCCATGTTTGTGGCCCCTCCCGTACCTTGTGCTCCTCCACCAATATAGGTCGGGGGGGGGGGTCCTACCCCATCTTTCAGTTGCCCTCAGGAGTGTGCTGTGTACCTGCAGTTGGGGGCATGAGACTACAAATGCCCCAACCCAGTTTCCTGTCATGCAATGCCTGCCAATCCCACTGCAGCAGCTCTGCAGTGGGTTCAGGACAGCCACACCCTCCTCTTCCCGAGGAAGGTGCTAAGGGGCACCACAAGCACCTCATATATCCCCCACCTCACATGAAGGGCAGGCATGTCCCAGGGCTCTCCCCACAGCACTTACTTACTGCTGTTCTAAATAGGTGTCAGCTATGAAAGGGAGTGTCCTCATCTCCCCATCTTTGGAGAGGGCAGTGCCAGGCTGACTCTTCATGATGTAGGAAAGGCACAAGAGGCTCTGCACCCCTCAGAGCCCCATGTACCCTCCACCTCCTGCCCTCTGTGAAGGGCCAATCAGTCATCTCCGCGCCATCACAGGAGTCTGGCACTGGTTATTTGGGTTTTGTTCTGCCTCTATATTTGTGTGCTCAGGATAAAGACCTATATTGCACAATGATACTGAATTTGATTTTAATACATTTTTGACAAATAATATCAAAGTCTATTTTAAGTAAGTTTTTCTATTTTTGTTGATTTAAATTTTCACATTTGTGAAAAATTACTGGTAAGTAATTTTTTTTTCAATTTTTGCTAGTTTACATTTTCACAGTCGTACAAAAGTATGGGAGCCAATGAGATTCAGAAAGTTAATGCTTTATAGCTATTAAAAGACAAATTGTCAGAGTCACGATGCCAAAAATATCCAAAGTATATATCCTTAAATCAAACTCTAATTAGCTCTCAAGCAATATTTTTCGACTTTGTCTGTCTGTATGGTTTGATTACTATTAATGGAAATAAAAGTTTTTATCAATTTAATTGTGTATGGTGAAATCAGCATGGACTGATATTTACACATTAAAATAAAATCCTTCCAAGCCTAGATGTAAGAATCTTCACATACAAAGTTTCCCAGGATCAGCTAAATCATAGGACATTGCACATTTATTTATAGCAGTTTCAGTTCCTATGTGTTCTTGATCTATATCTTATTAAATTTCAAAGGAACAGAGGCACAGATGTTAAAATGTATTAATGCATTTCTACACTCACTGTGGCAAGTCCATATCCTAGATCTTCCACGGTACTTAGATACCTAACTTCCATTAAAATCAGTGCAGTCAGTATCTTAAATACCTTTAAATAGCTGCATCTAAGTGATTTGGGAACTTCTGAGCCTAAGTGTTATTGACAATCAGCTGGACTAACCATATTTTCAATGGCGTTTCAGTGTCTAAAGAAGCAGGTAGGTGTTTGGGTGGGATGTTCAAAAGTGCCAGTAGCTGAGCTACTGAAAGTTTAGATGCTTAACGCACATTAATTTCAATGGTAGTGAGGCACCTAAATACCTTTGAGGAACTTGGGCCTCAGGACCTAACTCCCACTGACGTCAATGGGAGTTAGGAGCCCAAAATGTTTTTAGAAATCTTTCCCTTGGGGTCCTAAATCCTGTAGATGCCCTTGAAAATTTTACTAGTTAAACTCTAGTTTACCAAGCCCAGCACCATGGGGTTCTTGATGATGTCTGGTGGTCGCAGGGAGCACCACAGTACAAATAAATCATATTTTGTTTGGATCAGCCATTCAAGGTTGCAATGATTTTCCCCCTGCATTCTCATGCCCAGCACATCTCAGTAGCTAGCCCTTTAGCAGTGTCCTCCCATTCCATGGACTTTGCCAGATGTTGTGTAAATTTAAAACACCACAAATGATTGAACTCAACTCAAATTATTAGGGATGCAGAGAGAGAAAGGGGCTGTGCTTTCACACTGGATTCAGTGACAGGCTTTGGCCAGGTATGTGAGACCCCTAGTAAGGGGGCGATTAAACTCAGAATGGCAAGCAAAGGGAGTATCAGCTGCTGGCATTCCAGTCATAGCAAAGATGAACACAGCTTTGCTTCTGGGCTCGCTGGCTGGAAAGCAGCTTGCTCAGCTAATCTAATGAGATCTCACCGGATATGTCCAGCCACTATGCATCTGCACTGTTGCTTCAATGGCAGGGAGGCAATTACTAACAGGGCTCTAAAGAGCTGGTTGTGCTCCCTGTCATGGAGAGCAAGAAAAGCCTCCACATCATTAAACACTCAGAAACAAACAGTGGTTTCTGATTTGTTTTCTGTTACACCTTGGTTCCCACATAATGAGTAACAGCAGAGAAACTAATCTTTCGTAGCATGCTCATATAATATGCTGGGTGCAAGAACAGAGAGCAGCGAAAGCATAACAAACACAAGATTTTTATTTTTTATTATTGCACAATAAACCAGTTTCATGGAATAATAATCTGTATTCAGCTTCTGACAAACATTCATTTTGTTAGCTTGGATAGTGATAGGAAATCATCATATGTTCATATTCAAACATTTACCCTGATGACATATTACTGTAATTAGTCTCCTGAGTGCAACTAGCGATGTGAACACATACTAATTCCCTGTTATCATCATTATGAATAAACTAGGTAGTAATACACAGAAACAAGAATATTATATGTGCACTAACAGTAAAAGATCAGTGATTGATGATGATGATGATGATGATGATGATGATGATTGCTTTGGTTTTACATTTGATGATGATGGCAATTTATAATAAAAGAACATGCAAGACTTCACTCCTATTTTTATTGCCTGGGAAGGCCTTGAGTGGTGTACTGAAGTTATGCTGGCCCTATTCACAGAGCTGAAACTTCTCAAAGGGAATTAGGTACACTACTCTTATTGATATTCGATAGAAGTTGAGTGTCTATTGAAAATCTTAAGTTGCATGAATTTCACCCAAACTGTAATGCCCTCCATCTATTAGTCAAAGTCAGTTGATAGAGCAAACTATTTCCCCTTAAACTCTTTCAATGTAATATACTAAGCTTAGGTGTGTATTTGGCAACTATACTAGTCATGGTCTTTTCCTCCTTATTCGTTTTTACTCCAGGTTTGCCTCAAGTCAGCAACTAGTTAATTTTGCTTCACCAACTGTGTTTTTGTTTATTTAAACAAACAAACAAACCAACAAACTAACAAACCAACCCAAAAACCTGTTCCAACCATTAACACAACTGCATTGGACAACTAGTGTTATTTACCTTTAAAAAACAAAACAAAACATGAGCATTTGACACCTGTCACTGGGTCCCATCAGACTCTGTGCTGAGCACCTTATGTGTCCTAGTCTGTGCCCCCTCCAAATCAGAGTGATTGTTGCCCATGCTGGGTTTGTTGGAGTAACACTGCCTTGTCAAAAAGGTTCAAGGAGACTGCCTGATACGGAGCTGTCTCTCCTCTGTAGTCTTAAGCTTTTCTGCCTCCTCCTTCTTTGTTGCTGTGCCTCATTTATAGTGGTTTTGTCTCCATCACAAGGGGCAGCTGTGGATATCTGCCTCCAGGACTGTTAACTCTGGCAGGTGTGCATGGAGGTGATGGGTCCATTCTTTTTCGGAAAGGAAAAACTCCTTTCCTGCTCCTGCCAAAGTCTTGAATGGGGCCTAGAGCCCCCATTACAGACTCCCACAGCACTGATGTAAAAGAAGAGGCAAGGAGGGAGTGGAGAACAATGTCATAATGATCAGACTATTTCACTGGAGAGTGAAAACTCAGATGAAAAAGTGAATGATATGCTAAGGACTAGTTAAACTTGCTGCATTCACTATTACGTGTACTCCAGTGCCAGTGTGTTTGAACCTCAATACACAAGGAGTAGAGCTGGGTGAATAGTTTTCCCATTTCACAAGTAATTTTGAGAGTTGCATATTTTTCCCAGATCAAATAATGACAGAAAGTTGAAATCTGACAGATATTCGAGAGCTGAACCCCCTTTACCTACTTTAAGACAATTATTTTAGTTCAATCAAAATATTTTATTTTGATTTTGAATTTGGGAAGGGGGTATTTTTTTCTGTCTAATCAGCTCACATTTCAAAACCATTTTTTCCCAAACTACAAATTCTTAATTTTTGCATTTCAAAATATCAAATTTGTTCTGTGACAATTTTAAAATGTGGGAAGTTTGCCAAACCTGACCCTGTGTGGCAAGCAGTTTTGGTCTTGACCAATTACCATTTTTTATTAAAAAAAAAAAAATTAAGATTCCCCATCTGCTTTGACTCACAGATAGTTCCTGCCCAAAAGAGTTTGCAATCAAAATAGACGCATCCAAGAGAAGATAATAGAGGAAACAGGGAGAGCTAGTAAAAGCTAGTCTACACCAGTTTCCTACCTTTGGAATGTGTTTTGGTATGCATTGCTTGTATGTTGTTTGTTTGCTTGTTTTTACCACAATTGCTGTAGTGGTACAATATTATGGATGATTTTATATTTGTATAAAGGTAACTTTTATTAGGACTACTTATTCCTCTTTCTATAAAGGAAAAAGCTACACTTGTGTAAAACACCTTATAACTTTATACCTTCTACCAACATAACTTAAAAATATTTTGTTCAGATTTTGGCCATTGTGAGGGCTTTTTGTCAATTTTTTTAAGTACCCAAATTAACATAGATTTGTGAAAGAAAAGTTTTTGCAAACTATGGAAAAATGTTCTTATTTTATTTAAAAATATCAAACCAAAACATTTAATCAATTTTCAAACTTTTTTTTCAACTTTTTCCCCTACAGAAAATATTTGCCAAATTCAACTCTTTCCCATAAAAACTTTAGTTTGGACAAATGGATATTTTTCTGGGGAAAAAAAATGTTTCTGTTCTCTATGTACTACTGTAATAAAAATTTTAAGAACAATGATAAATCAGACTGGTTCCCAATGGTCTGTTTTCTAATTATGACAGTAATACAAACAGAAATAGTAATGATAAATTACAGTGTGATTTCTCAGCAATAATTTAATGATTAAAAATCATAGTTAACATGGTTCCCTAGTATATATTTTCAAATGTTCAACGCAGCATTGTCCCTTATGGTACAGTAGACAGACAGAGGGTAACATTTTTTTGTTTGTTTGTTTGTTTGTATTATTATTATTTTTTTAACTATGCTCTGCAGGTGAAAGAGACAAGCTTTTGAATTTACATGGAATTTTTGTCAGTTTTTGGAAAGGCAGACAGAGACTGACAGCTAAATACAAGGTGGAACAGATTCTTATGCTTGAGTAAGTATATATTGTAAGTGCTTATTCAAGGTGAAGGGGGCATTTAACAATCTGCAGTCCTTGGAAAAAGGTGGGTTAGTGGCCTGCAAAGTGTTCCAATGAGCCATAAATACCCACTGACGTTACCATGTCCATTATTTTTACAGCATGCTGTTTATTTTCCTACTTCCCTGACAACATCAGAGACCGAACATTCACTTTATGAGAATTCTCTCCACTATATTCATTCTTTTCCAGGGAAGAGGTTTGCCCTCAGTGCTTCCCCTAAGGCACTTCACTTCCCAGTTCCTTCAGGGATAGATCAGAGGGTTCAGGACTGAGGGGATGATGCTGTACATGAGGGCAACATCATCCCATCATCCCGCTCTCAGAGCCACTGTCAGTGGACAGTGGCATGAAACCAAAGAGAAGAGGCAAACAATACAATGACACTTGTATGAGAATAGAAGCACAAGTACAGAAGTCTGGTCCATAGTGACACCATGAGGGATTTAAACCAATGTTTAAAAAAAAATGGTGACTTAGCAGAGACTAAAATGCCTTAAACATGATTGTGGTTTCATTTAATTCATGTCCGTTCAGGGAAATGACTTTCTTCTGTTCAGGAGTTTCTTCAGGGAAGATTTTACCTCCTCATTTCTCAAGGTGTAGATCAGGGGGTTCAGAACAGGAGTGGCAATGCTGTACATGAGGGTGGGTACCATGTCTCTTTCTGAAGAGATCCCAGGAGCAGCTGCTATGTAGTTGCCAAGGACTGGAATATAGAATAGAGACACCACTGTGAGGTGGGAGGCACAGGTGGAGAAAGCTTTTCTCCTGCTTTCCCGTGACTGGACCTTCAGAAGGAGGAAGGAGATGATGTAGAGATAGGAGAGGAGGGTGACGATGAAGGAACTCAGCCCGAGAACCCCAGCATCTACATTTACAAGGATCAAGTTGAGGCGGGTGCTGTCACATGCCAGATTCAGCAGAGGCTTGATGTCACAGAAGAAGTGTTGGAGGTGGTTGTGACCACAGAACGGTAGCCTGGATGTCAAGAGTGTGGTCATCAGGGCATGCAGGAAGCCAGTGGTCCAGGTGGCTGCTGCTAGGAGCAGGCAGGCCCTTGGGCTCATGACCAGCCTGTAGTTTAGTGGGTTACAGATGGCCACGTAGCGATCGTAGGCCATGACAGCCAGCAGCAGGGCCTCGCTGCTTCCCAAGAGGTGGAAGAAGTGGAGCTGTGTCAGGCATCCAGCAAAGGAGATGCTCTGGTGCTTGGACAGGAAACCAGACAACATCTTGGGCATGGTGACGGTGG
Organism: Podocnemis expansa; assembly: GCA_007922195.1. Lineage (NCBI taxonomy): Eukaryota > Metazoa > Chordata > Testudines > Podocnemididae > Podocnemis > Podocnemis expansa. The sequence continues at coordinate 46,692,441 of ML681991.1, forward strand.
AGTAGCAGATGTCCAAACAGGAGAGATTGCCCAAGAAAAAGTACATGGGGGTGTGCAGGCGAGACTCAGCCAGCACCACAGCTATGATGGTCCCATTTCCTAATACACTAGCCATGTAGAGCAAGAGGAAGAGAGGGAAGAGGAAGTGCTGTAGCCCCTGGAGATTTGTGAGGCCTGTGAAGATGAACTCATTCACCCCTGTCTGGTTCTCCATCACTGAGGAGGAGGGGGAGATATGTTAGAAAAGAAAGCAAAGCAACAATCCTTGCAGTTTGTATCTATAAGCATCTTCCACTCAACAGTCTCAGAATACCTTGGGGTCATTAACTGAACCTTCTCCATGCTGCTGTGGTGGCCTTCCCATTTCACAGTTGAGGAAGAGGAGCAAGAGAGCAGTAATATATTATCTCCCAATCTATAGCTATAACATTGCAGTGGTTGCACAAGTAAGCCCCTGAAAGTAAGGAGAACATATCATTATAGTTGTCCATGAAGCTTTGATTCTGCCCCTGGTGCAGCCTGTGCATTCAAGAAAGTAAGGATCTTTTAGGATATGGTCTGGCTATTTCTGTGCTTGAAGATAGGGATGCTATATCCAGCTTGCCTAGATTTATGCATGCCAACTTTGGTTCAGCTGGCATGCTAGCAGCATGGGCATGCTCGTGCTGACAGTGGCAAACAACAGGATGACTTATCCAGCCCAAGTGCATATGAAAAATCTCCAGGTAAGATTGTACTCCTTATGGCTATGCTACATGTCCCATCCAGTGTCACTCAAGCAACACCACTCTGCCAGAGTGCTACCCCCAGGCACAGCCAATGTGAGTATGTTGATAGGAGCTGGAATCACACTCCCAGCTCCAAGTGTGGATATAGCCTGTGGCATCGTGTCATTAATGATTGTGTTGTTGTGCAGAATCAAGGCTCCGTAGGCAGCTTCACTCAACACAGAAACTGGGGAACTCATTGCCAGGGGATGTTGTGAAGGTCAGAAGTATAACAGAGTTCAAAAAAAGAATTTGGTAATTTCCTGGGGAATAGGTCCTGCTATGAGTGTCCCTAAGTCTCTGATGGTGAGATACTGGGACTGAATGACAGGGGTTGGATAATCAAATACTTCTGTTCATTCCTTTGAAGCATCTGGTACCAGTCCCTGTACCAAAGACAGAATAATGGGCTAGAAGGACCATTAGTCTGTCCCCTGGTGGATATTCTTATGTTTTTAACTGTAAACAAGGCATCACCACACTGCTGAGTTAGTGTTTCACTTTGTAACTTAAATGAGGCTCATTCACATCAATGTTATTTCTTTTTCAGCTATGTTTAGCTTTAATACCTCCTGTAACGCATCATCAGAAGGAGCTTAACCCTGAAAACTGTTGCAAATCTTGCTACTACTTAAACTGCAGCAAGAGAAGGTGTTTATCCAAAACGCCAGGAGCATGGTGGATGCGGTCAGGTACTGAGTGTGACAGCTGACCAAAAGGAGCTCACCATAGACTGATTAAGGCCACATGAACAGCCATACTGAGTCCGAACAACAACCAATCTAGCCCAGCATCCTCACTTCCAACTGTGACTAATCCAAGTTGCTTCAGAGGGAATGGACAGAACATGGCAATTATTGAGTGATCCAGTCTTGGCATCTGTCCATCAGAGATTTAGGGACACCCAAGCATTAAGTTATGCCTTTGACCATACTTTCTAACAGACATTGGTGGATCTATCCTCTATGAATTTTGCTTATTTTTTTTTAAATTCATTTATACTTTAAATCTTCACAACATCTCCTGGTGATGAGCTACACAGGTTAAAATTATGTTTTCTGAAGAAATACTTCCTTTTATTTGTTTTAAACCTACTGCCTATAATGTAATTGGGTACCATCCCCAAGTCTTTAGTTATATGGATGAATAAATAACACACCCATATTCACTCTTTCCATACCATTCATGATTCTGGTACTTCACCAGTATTAATCTTTTTGCTTTTGCTTCATATGGAAGCAGTTCCATACCCCTAATCGTCCCCCCTCCCGTACTTCTCAATTCTAATATATCTTTCTGGAGAGGGGATGACTAGTACTGCACACAATATTCAAGCAATAGGTAAACTATGGATTGATAATAGTGGTATTATCAGAGTTGTTTTCCTATAACAATTCCCAATATTCCATTAACTTTCATGAATCTTCATGCACATTTTGCATAAGTTTTCAGAGAACTTTCCCAATAAGTCCAAGATATATTTTTGGAAGGGTAACAGCTCCTTTAGAACCCATTATTTTGTATTTATAATTAGGATTGTATTTTTCTAATGTGCATTACTTTGCTTTCATTAACACTGAATTTCATCTGCAAATTTGTTGTCAAATCTAGTTTAGTGAGATCTCTTTGTAATACTGCCTAGTCTGCTTTCAGTGTAACCATTCTGAGTAATTTTGTATCATCTGCAAGCTTTGCCATCTGAATGTTTAACCATTTATCCAGCTCATTTTAAAAGATGTTGAATAAATCGGTCTCAGTACAGATTCTTCGGGGATCCCACCATTCACTATTCTCAGTTGTGACAACTGACCTTTTATTTCTACCCTTTGTTTCCATCCTTTTAGACAGTTACTGATCCTTGAGAGGACCTTTCCTCTTATCCCATGCCTGGTCACTTTACATAAGACCCTTTGATGAGGGACCTTGTCAAAGACTTTCTGAAAATCCAAGTTCTTTATTCCCACTGGATCACCTTTTGCCACTTGTTTGTTGTGTCCCTCAGAAAATTGCAATAGGTTTGTGAGACATGATTTCCCTTTGCAAAAGCTGTATTGATTTTTCCTCAAAATACCCTGTTTATTTGTGTCTTGGCTAATTTTGTTCTTTAGTATAGTTTCAACTATTTTGCCTGATATTGAAGTCTGGCTTACTCATTTGTATTTCCCAAGGTCACATCTGGAGCTTCTTTTAAATTCAGTATTACCTTAGCTATCTTCCAGTCATCTGGTACATAACTGACTTAACTGATAGTTTACATATCACAGGGTAATTCTGCAATTTTATATGTGAGTTCCTTCAGAGCTCTTGGGTGGGTCCGATCTGGTCCTGGTGACTTATTACTGCTTAATTTATCACTTTGTTCCTAAACCTTTTCTACTGACAGCTGACTCTGAGACAGTTCCTCAAATTACTCACCTAAGAAAAAATGACTCAGGTGTGGAAATCCTCTTCACATCCTTTGCTATCAGATTGATAGAAAGAATTCATTTAACTTCTCTTCAATGCTTTTTCAGCACCTCGATTGTCCAGTGGCCCCCTTAATTGTTTGATAGGTTTGCTTCCTCTGAAGGACTTGAAGAATTGCTTTTACTTTTTGTGCCTTTTGCTAGTTGCTTTGAAATTACTTTTAGCCCTGGCTATTTACATGTTAAGCTTGACTTTCCAGAGTTTATGCTCATTACTATTTTCCACAGTGGGACTGGATTTCCAGTTTTTAAAGGATGCCCTTTTGCTCTTATATCCTCTTTCATTTTACTATTTAGCCAAGGCACATTTTTTCTTGGTCTGCTTACTATTTTTTTTAATCAAGATGTACCTTTAATTTAAGCCTCTCTTATGATGTTTTAAAAAAGACTCCATGAAGCTTGCAGTAATTTAAGTCTTGTAACTGATCCTTTTAATTTCAATGTAACTAGCTTCCTAATTTTTGTATAGTTCTGCTTTTTGAAGTTCAGTGAGTCTTTGGTGGGCTTCTTTGATATTTTTCTCCTGCAAGGATGTTAATTTTCATTAACTTATGGTTACTGTTACCAAGTGGTTTGGCTGCATTCACCTCTTATATCAAATTCTATGCGCCCATTAGGACTAATTCGAGAACTGCCTTTCTTGTTTTGGGTTCCAGGACTAGCTCCTCCAAGAAGCAGTTATCAGTGGGATCTAGAGATTTAATCTCTGCATCCCTTTCTGAGGTGACATGTACACTGTCAATATGGCATTGATTGAAATCCCCCATTGTTAATGAATTTTCTGTTTTGTAGTTTCTCCAGTCTTCCTGAACATTTCACAAACACCATCACTATCCTACTTAGGTGGTAGGTAGCTTATCTGTGCTGCTAAAATATTACAATTCAAGCATGAATTTGTAATCATACAGATCTTATGGTACAGTTTGGTTCTTTAGGTTTTTTTACTCTATCCAAGCATATGCTTTATTTCCACTCCCCCACCAGCATGACCTATTTCACCATTCCTATACATTGTGGACTTACAATGCCCTATTAATTATCATCTTTCCCTCAAGTTTTTGTGAGGCCTATTATATCAATATCCTTGTTTAATATCAGACAGTACAGTTCACCCATCTGAGTATTTTCACTTCTACCATTATTATATAAACACTTATAAAATTAGCCAATATGTAGCTGTGTCTGCCTTCAAGTGATGTAATTGACAAAATGGGATTTTCTCCCACAAAAGCTCATGTGAAAAAATAAATCCGTTAGTCTTTAAGTGCCACATGACTCCTTGTTCTTTTTATTTTACTGCATCTTTTATCTCCTACCTGTACTTCGTTGATTGCATCCTCTGTTTATGAGGTTCTAGAGAATCCCTTTCAATAAAACCACTCCTAAGAGACGTCTCTGTCTAAACTGTGTGCTCCTATGCCCCTTTGACATCCATTAACCTTTAGATCAAAGATTGTCTATGATATTTTTAATTTTACTTTTTCTCAACAGATTTTTTAATTCATAGAATTTAAGGTCAGAAGGGACCACTATGTTCATCTAATCAGCCCTCTTAAATATTACAACTCACTGAAATTTCACCCATCCACTTCTGTAGGAGACCCATAAATTATATCTAATTACTTAAGCCCTCACATCACAATTTAAAGGCTTAAAGTTAAACAAAATAAAAAAGCTACTAAACCAAGCTCCATGCTACCAAAAAACAAACAAGCAAACAAAAAAGGCAACCCTCCCACACTGATCCTTGCCAATTTGACCTGGAGGGACATTCTGGCATCTAAGTAGGGGGCTTAGTCTTTATGTCTTTTTCCTTTTCCAACCCCACTGTTCCAACAATTCCAAGATTTTCCAATACCTCATATGGTGTGGCTGGTGTTTCCAAGAGTCTGTAGTCAGTCAGTTCACATCTCATGTACACCATCCAATTGAAAAGAGAGTGAAGAAGAGAAAATGGAGAGATTGAGAGGAAAACAAAACAAAAAATAGGCTGTATAAGAAAGGAGGGAAAAAAGGAAGAAATTATTTTAGAATCTGAGAACACACTGAGGTTTTCCTCTGAAAATAGAGTCAACTGTTATAAGTTCTTCAGTTCCACATCCTATCTGTGTAAAGTGGATTCCTCTTGAGGATGAAATACTATAAAAAATGATATGGTATAAGGTCCAAGTGGGAAATTTTAGAGAGGACTGAACATTGGTTGTTCTGTAAACTTTGATGACTTTACAACTGGGACATGTTTTTATTACAGTTGCATGGCCTGAAACACCCACCTTGTCAGCAGTGAAGGAACATTTCCTTCCATTGACAGTTTGTGTGGGACAGAATCTTTGCATCACCAGAGAATTTAAGCTGGCAAGCAAACAGGACTAAAGCTTTCTTGAAAGATGAAAGGCAACAATAATGTCAGCACTATAGCTCAAAAATCAAAAAGAAGAGCAACTGATTTGCAAATATTTTTCACTCACAGATATTTTGCTCACTTTCTATAAAAAATATTTGCACAGGTCATTAATAGGAAAAATGAATAGCATCAAGTCCAGGTGCAGCCTGAAGGGACTCCAGTGAATATGTCATCCCAATCTGACAATGAAGTATTTTTTGAAAACAGTCTTTTAACCTATTATGCACACACCTTATGATAATTTCATCTACACCAGGGGGTCAGCTGCTCACAAGCTAAGATGAGCCCTTTTTAAAAATTCCTTCAATAATTAAGTGTTTTGAAAGCTGCAATGGATATTGCCTCTTGGTGGGGAGATATGGGAGCTGGGACCCACATTCCTCTTGTCCCAAGGTCCCTAACGGGCAGGGTGGAGACCCATAGCCACAAGGGGCAGCCAAAGCTCTTCATGTGGCTCCAGAGCCACAGGTTGCAGACCCCTGTTCTAGACCCTAGTTTAACTATGATGCTGTCATGGAAGATTATGTCAAAAGACTTAATAAATTCAAGATGTATCAAATCTACTGTTTCACCACTATCCACTAAACTGCTGACTTTCAATTCTATTTCCTGGGACCAATTCCCCAACTATTCAGCCATATGGTAGTCCCCTCCATTTACAAAGAAAAAAAAAAGCCCACACCCTGAGAATTCAGGGGTGGTCATGGCTATAGGGGTCCCCAGAAAAGTAGTCATCCTGAGTGGACCCATATTGGTTATTACTTATTTCCTTCTTTAATTATTTGTTTCCATATCTTCTAGCTGACTATTCTAAAATGCCCTGGGTTCTCCATTTTCCTTTTCGAAGATATGCCTTTTCTGTTCCTTTTGGACCTTACCCATATTTCAACAGTTCTCAAAGATAATTACTAATGGTTCCCTGAACACGTCAGCAAATTTGTTATTTATTGTACTATGGCTTCTGTCAAGCTTTGATTACTTGACTACATTAAGCCAATCTCATAGACCAGGGTTGGACAAAAAGAAAAAGGTGCGCTGGCTGGTGGTGGCAGTGGAGAGTAGGCCAAGAGATGGAGCAGGCAGAGGAGAGCTGATAGGGTGTGTGTGGAGCGCCAGTGGGGGTTCAAACAGAACCAAACGATGGGCAGACTTGGGCAGTGCATCCCCAGCCCTGAAGCAGAACAGTGCCAGCTGGGAGAGATAGGGGTGGGCGGAGGGGACAGCATAGCAACAGCCCCATCTCCAGAACAGTACAGTACAGCATCAGTGGGAGAGGAGGAAGGGAGTGGAGTAGCCCTGGCCCCAGTCCTGGAGTGGCATGACGCTGACTGGCAGAGGTTGGAGGGAAGCAGTGTAGTGCCAGTCGGGGGGACAAAAGGGGACAGCATATCCCCAGCCATGGAGCAATGTGGCACCAGCTGAGAGAGGAGGGAGAGCATGCCAGGGCAGCGGGTCAGATGGTGACCTCTGGTGGGCCAGATCCAGCCTGTGAGCCAGATTTTGACCACCCCTGTCATAGACTCTCAGGTCAAAAGGGACCAGTATGAGTACATAATCTGACCTCTCGCACAATGCAGGCCACAGTACCTCATGCACTGCCTCCTGTAATAAACCTATAGTCCATGAGTGAATTAGTAAAGTCTTAAATCATGGTTTAAAGAGTTTAAGATGAAGAGAATCCATTAGCAAGTGAACCATGCCCAATGCTACAGAGAAACCTGAAAATCTCCCAGAGCCTTTGAGAGTCTACCCTGAAAGAAAAAAAAAAAAAAAAAAAATCTTTCCTTATCTGTTATTTTGCAATTTTGCCCATAGGTCCTTCTCTCTTGTCATTTATACTAATTATGTTAAGCATCTGAGGCTAGATTCACAAAGGGGCTCAAATAGCCAGAGGGGTAGCCGTGTTAGTCTGTGTACAGCAAAAACAACAAGAGTCCTGTGACACCTAGACTAACATGTTTTTTGTTTTTTTTTTGGGAGGAATAGACGTTTGTGGGCTTTAACCCACTTGGTCAAATGCATAAAGTGGAAACTATAGCTGAGAAGTGTATACACATATGCCATGGTGGAGGAGGGGAAGTGTTAACAAAGTCAGTTGAGAGAGCAGATGTGGCCCCATTCACATCAGTTGATCAAAGGGAGAGAATGTGTGAACAGATGAATCCCTTTTTGTAATGTGTTAACTATTCCAAGTGCCCATTCAGATCCAGTTTGATTGTGTCAAGTTGGCAGATTAGCTCCAACTCTGCAGCTTCTTGCTGAAGTCTGTTTTTTAAATTTCTTTGTTGAAGTATGGCAACTTCCAAGTCTGCCACTGAGTGTCCACAGAGACTGAGTTGTTCTCCTACTGATTTATGCATGTTATCATTTTTGATGTCTGATTTGTGTCCATTTATCCTTTTATGCAAGAAAAGTCCAGTTTGGACAATGTACATGGCAGAGAGGCATTGCTGGTACATAATAGTGCATACCAGACTAGTGCATGTGCAGTTGACAGAACCCCTGTTGGTGTGGTTGGGACCAGTGATACTGGAGTTAATATGCGAGCAGAGTTGGCAGCAGCCAAGGGGCTCAGGCACCTAATTGACACTTTGTTCACTTAATTACCAGATTTAGACACCCTTTGGATTTACAAAACCACTCTCAGCTCTGGTCAAATCCTTTAGTTGCCTGAACTCACCTGAAGGTTAAGTTTTTGCAGGAAATGTTCCCTGGGTGCCTAGAGGGTCTGTCTTTGGACAAGTGTACTGCAGTATGCTCCAGTCATCTAGATCTAATCCCCAGAGTTAGGTATGAACTAGGGGAAGATAGGCATTCCTCCACATAAATTGCCTACAGAGCCTGATCTACTAGGTATAATGAGAATTCAAGCTCCAATAGCTGAGGTTACACAAAATGGAACTGCAAGACCATTATCCTTGTGATCTTCAATCCAGTGGTTAGGGTGCTTGCTTAGGCTGTATGAAACCAAGGTTCAAACCCCCTAGTCACTTGGAAGGAAGCATGGATTTACAGAGAGATATCACATCTCTGATACATAGTCTAACCAGTTGATGATGGTACTTCCTCAATCTTGCCACTTGAAGATGTCCTTTTTGGTTTAAATAAGGAAAGAGACATTTAGGAGGTTGAATAGCCAATATCTATTCCTGCAAGTCCTGCACAAACTTATTTCAATAAACATCTTCACACTGGAAGTTCTTTAAGGCTGAGACTGGCTCTCCCCAAGTATTTTTTTATTCACAATAATTAATTATTATTAGTAATAATCTGTCTAATATTTACCCCACAGTTGGCAGTGATGAAGAAGTTCTGCCAGACTACTTGACCCTCCCCACACATTTAGGCTACCTGTTGTGGATTGTTCCCTACTGTCTGGTTTTCTGTGTCTGATTTAAATTGTTCTCCTATTCTCTAGATCTCACTACAAACCTTACTTTTGGAGCAAACGAAAGGATAGATCACAACTATCTGGTGTCTTGTACTTGATCTACAGCTAAATATTGCATTTCCATCTTTCCTTTTTCAGTTCTCAGCCAAAATCTGTCTTGAGCCAATGAAAAGAGCAGAGAATAGGAGTGAAAGACATCACAGAAATGTTGTAATTATTTAAAAAAATAAAATAAAATAAAAGTTAAAATCCAAGAAGTCCATAACTAAGTTTTAAGAAATCCAATATACATTAATTTCAGCACATACATACACACACAAAAAAGAAACCAAATAACCTTCATTCTAACCTGTCGCAGAATTCCCCAACTTCCTACATTATTGTAACTCATTGATAGATTGTGCAAAAGCTATATTTCAATGATTATATTTATATGATTAATAGTCTTTCCTTCTCTTCCTCATTTGTGTTTCCAGTTGAAAGTTTCTCCCTCAGAAGAAAGTAAGATGGAGTAAAGCTCTGGTTTATATCAGTAATTTGGAGAAGAATTGGTAGAATCGTGCTTTAATTTTTCCCAAATATATACAAGATATTCACCTTTGAAGTTTCACAAAGTCCAAATATTTTATTATAGGAAATTACAATAGCATACCCAAACAAGCTAAACTCTGTCCTGTAGTGACATCAGGCAGGCATAAATATATAAAAAAATTCAACATGCTTTTAATAATCTGTGAGCCTATTTAGACTAAAATGTCTTAACTGTAAATGACTGGCTTTTGAGTTCATTTAACTCAGATCCTTTCAGAGAATTATTTTTTTGTTCAGGAATTTCTTCAGGACAGATTTCACATCCTCATTTCTCAGGGTGTATATCAGGGGGTTCAGAACTGGGGTGATGATGCTGTACATGAGGGTGGGTATCATGTCTCTCTCCGAAAACACACCAGGAGAGCCTGCTATGTAGTTGCCAAGGACTGGCATATAAAATAGAGATACCACAGTGAGGTGGGAGGCACAGGTGGAAAAGGCCTTTCTCCTGCTTTCCCGTGACTGGACCTTAAGGAGGAGGAAGGAGATGATGTAGAAATAGGAGAGGAGGGTGAGGATGAAGGAACTCAGACCGAGAACCCCAGCATCAATGTTGAGCACAGTCAGGTTGAGGCGTGTGCTGCTGCAGGCCAGATTTAGTAGGGGCTTGATGTCACAGAAGAAGTGGTGGACATGACTGGGGCCACAGAAGTGCAGCTGGGAGGCCAAGACTGTGGTCATCAGGGCATGCAGCAAGCCAGTTGTCCAGGTGGCTGCTGCAAGAAACATGCAGGCCCTTGGACTCATGACCAGTCTGTAACGCAGTGGGTTGCAAATTGCCACATAGCGGTCATAGGCCATGACAGCCAACAGCACGGCCTCAGTGCTGCCTAGAAGGTGGAAAAAGTAGAGCTGGGTCAGGCAGCCAGCAAAGGAGATGGTCTGATTCTCATACAGGAAACCAGCCAGCATCTTGGGCACAGTGACTGTTGAAAAGCACATGTCCAGGCTGGAGAGGTTACACAGGAAGAAATACATGGGAGTTTGGAGCCGGGGCTCGGCAAAGATGACAGTTATGATGGCTCCATTTCCTAACACATTGGCCATGTAAAGCAGGAGGAAGAGAGGGAAGAAGAAGTGCTGTAGCCCCTGGAGATTGGTCAGGCCTAGGAGAACAAAATCGCTCACCTCTGTCTGGTTTTCCATCCCTGAAGAGGGAGGGAAACATACTGGAGAGGAAAGAGATGCAACAATCCTTGCAGTTTATTTCTATAACCACCTTCAACCCAAAGTGTCTTAGAGCTCCTGCCAGTCATTAATTAAACCTTCCTGGTGCTACACCCTCATTTCATAGTTGTGTAAATGGAGGTAGAAGGGGTAATGTGCTATCTGTTTATTTACAGCTATAATGTTTTATTTGGCTATAAAATTTAGCCCTTGAAAGTAAGGAAATGCCATATCATGTACAATTTCTTGTGCCACTGCAATTCTGCCCCTGGTGTATCTGTTATGTGCACTGAACAAGACCAAGGTCTTTTAAAAGAAAATATTTGAAGCTGGGGATGCTACTTTCAATGTGTGCCAATGTGCCCATGCTAGCTCTGCTTAACTTAGCTTGCTAAAAATAGCACAGAAATTGGGGAGCAAGGGCATAAGCTAGCCACCCCAAGTACATAAGGACAAGGTTTGAATAGGTCTCTACTCATGGCAGCTAGTCCATTTCATGATTCCATAACTATGCTACTATTTTAGCAGACTGACTCAAGTAGGGCTGCCCTGGGGATGTCTGCCCTAGCTGGGAATTAGCCTCAGTGATCATGTCATGAAAGACTGTCATAACACAGACACACAGAAGGGCCAAAATTCCCGTTCCACAGATGACAGCAAACTTCACAGTCTCTCACTGCTCTGCTGGTGTTTCACTTTGCCAGTTAAATAATGTTCATTCACATAAGTGTGATTTTTTGCAATAGTTCTGTTACATTTAGGTAGAATAACCTCCCATTGTGCATCATCAGAATAAGCTTAACCCAGAGCACTGCTGCACAGATTTCTATGAGTTAAACTACAAGGGTAATTAGATTAGCTGATGTTAAGAGAAGGGACTTATCCAAATGATGAGAGGCACAGGGAGAAGAGTCTGGATGCTGGTTCTGGGAGCCTGGAGCAGATTCATAGACTTTGGATATGTATACACTATACTTGGCTGATGGTTGCCTCATACCAGCTTGGGCTGGAGTCTGGGCTCAGGGATTTCTCTCAACATGGGAAGGTCTCAAATATCAGCCTTCAGCCAAAGCTGGAATGTCACACAACAACTGAACAGCCCTTCAATCCTGAGTAATTGGACACAGGACAGATATGTGTTTTTAATTTCAATCTAGGCATACTCTCAAAGACCAGAAGGAACCATAGTAATAGTCCAGTCTCACTTCCTGCACACCACAGGCCACAGGACCTCACCTATTAACCCCTATAACAGATCCCTAACCCCTGGTTCAGTTACTCACATACTCAAATCTTGATTTAAAGCAGTTGCTTTCAAACCATGGCTCAGGACCCAGTACTGGGTCACAGACTCTCAGGAACTGGGTTTCAGCATCACCTGCTGCTGCCGCTAGAAGACTGGAATGCATTGCTCAAAGATGTAGTTGTGGGGCTTTGAGCATAAATGATTTTTTTTAATTGAGACTTGGGGGAAAAAGTTTGAAAACCACAGATTTAAGAAGTTAAATTTACAGGGAATCCATAATTTAGTCTACTTTAAACCAGCAAGTGACCCATCCCCCATACTGCAGTGGAAGATGAAAAACTTCCAGGGTCTCTGTCAACCTAACTTGGGGGAAAATCCTTCCTGACTTCAAGTACAGTGATTAGTTTCTTTTTCTTTCCACCCATCCACCTCATCCACTCCAGCAGCTCCCAAATAGTCCAGTACCTCAGGTCTTGCTGTTGTACCTTCCAAGAGACAGTAGTCAGCTCACATCCTCCGTAAACCAACCACCTGAAAACAGAAGGAAAAAGAAAATATGGAGAGATTGCAAGAAGAGTGAAGAAAAAGAGCAATACAAGCCAGGAAGGAAGGAAGTTATAATTATGCCAGAATCTGAAAACACTCTGACGTTTTGCATCTATGGGTTATGAAGAATGAATTACTACAAGCTCTTCAGTTCCGTAACACAGGCAGATAATTTGGCTTCCTCTTGAAGTTGAAATATAAGAGTGGCATGAAATAAAATACATTGTGGGGAGAAATTCAGAGAAGATTGAACACTAGTTGCTCAGAAAATATTGATAATTGTGCAACTGGGGCATCCCTTTATCACAGTCACACTGTCTGAAATGCCCAGGTTGTGAGCAGGGAAATTTCCTTCCATCTGACAGTTCACCAGGGACAGATCCCTTTGGCACCCGTTAGTATGACAGTGGATAACAAGCAAGATCAATGCTTCCTGGAAAGTTGGAAGTTGCCAATATTGTGAGGACTAGAAATGGTGGGAAATCATAAACAAGAGCAATAGATTGCAAATATTTTCACTGGAAGAACCACTTAACATCTGTAACCTGTATTCATGCAAACGATGAGCAACACCAAACAGTAGTCATGTATGTAGAGTCTGTAGATGCAAAGCAGATGATCTGAGACCATCTTAGTTGTTGGAAGCATTAAAATTAATGACTTTCAGTGGGAGTTAGATACATAGGACTCTTTAAAAATCCCAGATGAATACATTAAGATTAGTGGAAGTTGTAAATGAAGTATAAACATTGAAATATGACTGAGTAAGCCGTAATCTTGCTCCAGAGCTTAGGGGCTAGAGCATATTTCCAAAGGTATTTAGGCACCTAAAGATGTAGACAAGCAAGTAATGGAGTTGAAGCTACGACTTAAGTGAATTAGGCTCCTAATACTTTCTCTGTTGACTAAATGGGAGTACTCCATCCTCCTCTAGTGGCAGCTATGGATATGCTGATGTCTTGCAATGACTGTAGCTAACAGAAATGTGTTACTTAGCCCGGGTAGTAGACAGTTGTGACTTACTATCCTAGGTTTGATTCTTGTGGCTGATGTATTTGGCCAAAAATTGACTTACTTTCTTGACTGAAGGGAAAAAAAAAAACACGCTTGAAAAAATTCCTTTTAGCAGAAACCATAGAAATGTACAAAAATGGAAGGGACCTTAAGAGGTCATGAAATCAAGTCCTGCCATCCCCAGGCTTAGGTATGAGTAAATGTGCATGGTTCATGTTTAACAGAGAGGCATTTATCAAGCTTGGTCTTCAACACCTCCAGAACTAGGGATCCAAAATCCTACTTTGGAAAACTGCTCAAGAGCTTAACGAGACCTAATATCTAACCAAAATCTTTCTTGTTCAAACTAAGCCAATTTCTGCTCCTTTGACCTTTGGTGGACATGGTGACCTGTTGACATCATTCTCTTTATAACAAATGCTTACATATTTGAGGGCTCTGAACATCCCCCCCCCATCCGCTTCTTTAGACTATCTTATGTCCAGCTCTTTCACTTTTTCCTCATTGGTCATGTTTTCCAATTTTCTTGTTATTTTTGTTACTCTCTGGGTTTTCTCCAATTTGATCTCATCATTCATGAAGATTAACATTGGATACAATACTCCAGGTAAAGCTTCACCAGTCCTAGGTAGAGTAGAACACATGCCTCCTGTCTTACACGTGATGCTGTTGTTAATGTTCCCAATGTGACTTTTTTTTTTTTTTTTTTTTTGGCCATGGCATCACTGGGGATCACACTATTGACTTGCATTCCTTTTTGTGAGACATTATAACTCCAGAGTTTTTTTCTGGAATACTGCTTCCTAGCTTGGTATTCTCCATTTTCTATTTTTGCTTTTAATTTTTCCTTCCTAAATATAGGACTTTTCAATTTATTAAACTTTATATTCTTGACTTCAGTAACTATTTATTCAATTTATCATCATTATTTGAATTCTAATCCTGTTTCATAAGTGTTTTCAGACCTTTCTAATTTGGTATCATCCATAAACGTTAAAACCATACATTCATCAACGTTGTTTTTAGAAATATTGAAGAGTGCTAGATACGGGACTGAACCCTATAGGATTCCAATGAACATGTCTTCCCAGCATGGTGGAGAAACACTGGTAACTGTTGTTTAAAAACAGACTTTCAACCAGTTATGCACACATCTTACAATAATTTAATCTAGACTCCATTTCCTACTTTGATGTTGAAACCATTATGAAAGCCTGTTTCAAGAGATTTAACTGTAATCAAGAGACTATTGTTTTCACCCATCCTTAAGGCAATAACCCTGTCAAAGAAAGAAAATAGATTGATTTGATCTTGTTTGTGACAAATCTGTGCTGACTCATACTTATCACCTAAGTTTGACAACTATTATAAATATACAAAAAATAAGTGTTGAAACTCCAAAATTTCTAAATTCATTTAAGAAATTTTAATTTTTGTAGTTACATAAATAGAATGCCCAATTAACCTTGACTCTGTCTTGTTGCATACTTTTCTGACTTCCAGTAGTCAAAACTCATTCAAATATTATCCATAAGTTATATTTGAATAATTTTATTAATTTCATATGAACAATGGTAGTTGTCCTTTTCCTCCTCCCATTTGTGTCTTTAATTGAAAATTTCTTCATTAGCAGATAATAAAATGGAGTTACGATTGAGACTACATGCCTGCAATTTAGCATTAAGAATGTAAGAACAGCCATATTGAGCCAGACCAATGTTCCATCCAACCCAATATCCTCTCTTCTGACAGTGACTAATATCAGGTGTTCTAGAGGGAATGAACAGAATGAATAATCAACTAATCCACCTCTTGTTTTCCATTCCCATATCCTGGAAAACAGAAGCTAGGGACACCTCAGAGCCTCATTTTGCATCTCTGTCCATCCTGGCTAATAGCCACTGATAGACCTACCCTCTACGAATTTATCTAGATCTTTTCTGAACCTCATTATATCCTTGACTATGACAACATTCTCTGGCAAAGCATTCTACATGTTAATCGTACATTGTATGAAGAAAGACTTCCTTTTGTTCATTTTAAAGCTAGTATCGAACAGAGGATGGAAGACGATTAAATAAGGATAAGATAGGATGAGCAAGTCAGATGAAAAGGATCTCTGTTCAATTACGTCACATAGTATCAGAGAGTTAAAAAGTGACAATTTTAAAGTGCTTCTTTACAAATGTTAGAAGACTAAATACTATGATGTATGAATGTAAGTGATTCATATTTAATAGGGATATTGATATATTAGGCATCACAGAACAGAAACTTGGTGGAAAGGAGACAATCAATGGAAGACCTTAATACCAGGCTACAAATATATCAGAAGGACAGAACGGGGTGTTCTGGTGGTGTCAGGGATGTATATTTCCAAACCATGTGAATCGCTGCACCTGTCTGCACTCACCCACCCCAGCAAATAGGTTAAAAAGCTTTTCTACAAGCTTTTAAATTCTAAATGCCAGAAATCTGGTTTCATTCTAGTCTAGAGGTAGCCCATCCTTTCTGTGTAGGTTCCTCCTTCCCCCCAAAATTGCCATTTCCTGATAAAGCTAAATGCCTTTTCCTGAACCATAGTCTCATCTACACATTGAGATCTTCAGTCCTGCCTGTCTAACTGGTCTTATGGGTGGAAATGGAATCATTTCAGAGACTGCAGCCTGTAAGGTCCTGCTCTTCATTCTCTTACATAGATGCCTAAATGTGGCTTCCAGGACCTCTCTCCTATTCTTCCTTCTATCATTGGTTCTTACAACTACCATGGCTTTTGGCTCTTCCCCAGTATGAAACATAAGTCTAGATATCTTGAGACATCCACAGTGTTGGCACCTGATGAGAAAGTCACCATGTTTCTCCCATTCACTGCCAACCCACCTATCTATGTTTCTAATAACTGAGTCCCCAGTTACTATTATCTGTCTCTTCCTAGTAACTGGAATTCCCTCCCCTGAGAGATGCATCACCAATGCAAGATGTAGCAGGATGACATCTGGAAAGAGGGTCTCCCCTCTGCTTTAGCTAGAAGAAATAGTATTAGGATTCCCAAAAAAGCTTAACTCTGCCCTATACTGAGAAGAGGAATGAGGAAAAGTTAAACAAAATCCACAGTTGTGAAAACTGGGGGCTCAAACTGAACAATTTTTGGCTTCATTTAATTCATATTCTTTTAGAGAAAAGTTTTCTGTTTAGGAATTTCTTCAGGACAGATTTCACATCTTCATTTTTCAGGGTGTAGATCAGGGGGTTCAGAACTGAGGTAGAGATGCTATTCATGAGGATGGTAGCATTTTTCTCTGAGGAGATTGCAGAAGAGCCAGCCGTGCAGTTGCCAATGCCTGGAACATGGAACAGAGAAACCACAATGAGATGGGAGGCACAGGTAGAGAAGGCATTGTTCTTGCTTTCCCATGACCTTCAGGAGAAAGAAAATGATACAGAGTTAGGTGAGGAATGAAAATGAAGGAACTCAGGCAAAGGACCCTGGCACTGATGCTGAGCAGGATCAGGTTGAGATGGATGCTACTGCACATCATCCTCAGCAAGGGACTTGATGTCACAAAAGCAATGGTGGGTAAACCTGGGGCCACAGAAGTGCAACTGGGAGGTCATGCATGTATCAGGGAATACAGGAAGCCAGTAGTTCAGGTAGCTGCTTGCAGGCAGGCCTGTGGGCTCATGACTGGCCTGTAGTGCTACAGGTTGCAGATGACTATGTCGCTGTAAACAACCAGCAATGGTGCCTTGCTGCTGCCCAGGAAGTGAAAGTAACAAAGCTGAGTCAGGCAGCCAGCAAAAGATATGATCTGGTTCTCAGACAGAAAACTAGCCAGCATCTTGGGCACAGTAACTATGCAATAGAAGATGTTCAGGCTGGAGAGATTACAGAAGTACATGGGGGTATACAGCCAGAGGTGGACCAGCACTGGGGCTGTTATAGCCCCATTCCTCAGCAGGCTGGCCATGTAGAGCAGGAGAAGGAGAATAAATAGTGGGTGCTGCAACTCCTGAAGATGGATCAGTCCCAGAAGGGCAAGTTCACTCACTGCTGTCTTGTTCTCCATTGCTGCAGGAAAGAAGAGAGCAAAGCAGAAGAAAAGCCATCTTTAACAATCTTTATTTGGTCCACGATCTCTTGGAGCTCAGGTGTAGGGATGGTCTGTCATTCACCCTCTTGGCCCTGGACCAGGAGAAGGTGTTCAACAGGATGTACCACAGGTATCTCCTGGGCACCTTACAGTTGTTTGGGCCCTGCTTTGTGGGGTTTCTCCAGGTGCTGTATGCCTCCGCGGTGTGTCTGGTCAAACTCAACTGGACTCTGACCAAACCGGTTAGCTTCGGGCAAGGAGTGCATCACGGCTGTCCGCTGTCGGGCCAGCTGTATGCTCCGGCCATCAAGCCCTTCCTCTGTGTCCTCCGTAGGAGGACGACAGGGTTGGTGCTCTGTGAGCCAGAGCTGAGGCTGGTCTTCTTGGCATACGCTGATGACATACTCCTCATGGTCCAGGACCCGGGCGACCTGGAGCGGTTGGAGGCTTGTCTGGCTATTTACTCGGCAGCGTCCTCCACCTGGGTCAACTGGGTCAAGAGTTCTGGCCTGATGGTAGGGGCCGGGTGGCCAGTCAACTCCCTCCCACCCATGCTTCAGACCATCTGGTGGAGCGCGGGTCTGCTGCTCTATCTGGGCGTTTACCTTTCTGCTACCCATCCCTCCTCGGATGAAAACTGGCATGAGTTAGAGGGCAGGGATGTTGACCAGCTCCCGAGGTGGACAGGACTGCTGCAGTGCCTCGCCCTTCGGGGACGGGCACTGGTTATCAACCAGCTCATCCTGTCCATGTTCTGGCATCGGCTCAGCACCCTGGCCCCACCCCCAAGCTTCCTGACCAACCTCCAGAGGACAATTCTGGAGTTCTTTTGGCCAGGACTGCACTGGATCTCTGCAGGGATTCTGAGCCTTCTCCTGGAGGAAGGGGGGCAGGGCCTGTGCTGTAGCTACAGCCAGGTCCACACCTTCTGCCTCCAGGCCCTGCAGAAACTTCTTTATGGTGCAAGTA
This sequence comes from Podocnemis expansa, assembly GCA_007922195.1. NCBI lineage: Eukaryota > Metazoa > Chordata > Testudines > Podocnemididae > Podocnemis > Podocnemis expansa. Next base: position 46,711,092 of record ML681991.1, read on the forward strand.
GTCCGGCACAGAGCCATGTGGCACGCACCTTCCTCCGTCGCTACTGTGGGCTCCAATATGACCAGCAGCTCTTTTATCTTGATTTGAGAGGTGGTCCGCAAGACCTCTCCAAGCTGCCAGACTTCTACATTGACCTCCTCCGGACCTGGAGGCTGATTACGGCCTCCAGGTCAGTTGTACCCACCAAGGGAGAAGACCTCCTCTTGGAGTCCCTGCTACACAACCTCCATCTCGGTGTGCAAGTGGCAGAGGCCCCCTCCGTGAGGCAGAGGTTGGGGGGATTGGGTGGATTCCCATGAGCTGGCTTGGCACATGGGGGTCTCCACCCCTCATACCCCCCGGCGCCTACTCCAGGAGGTGAAGGTGGCCTTGCCTCCTACTGCTTGGGCCTACCTTGAGCATGTCCTGTGAGAGGGTACTCCCCACCCTCCTCTCAGCCCTGGCCCTCCAGAGCTTTTGATTGGGCCTCGGCCCCATGAGCCCCCCTGGCCACCCCCACCCCATACCCCGAGCCAGCTGCCAGACCTGCAGCCAGTCTCTTTCTGAACCGTGCTCTGTAAATATTTGTACATGCTCATGCTGCATACCATCCATTTTCTTGCCCTTGTGTCCCACCCTGATACAAAATGGTGGGACCTCATTCCACCTGTGGAGGGCAAGGACCCCTGGTGGGCCAGTCTGTATGCCACCCTCACTCCACAGCCCACTGGGGACATCAGTTGGTGGCTCCTGCATGGAGCCATGAGCATGGGCATGTACTTGGCGCGGTTCAGCCCTCGCCCTGACACCTGCCCCTTTTGTGGCCTGAGGGAGACCCTGGCACACATCTACCTAGAGTGCGCCAGGTTGCAGCCCCATTTCCGGCTCCTCCAGAACCTCCTATTGAGGTTCTGGCTGCACTTTTCCCCACACCTGTCTCTCTAAGCACTCCCTATCATTGGCCCCACAAAGTCGCGGGACCTCCTTGCCAACCTCCTCTGCCATATGCCAAGACTGCCATCTATAAGACTTGGGAGAGGAAGTTGGCTGAGGGAGGGGCCTGCGACTATGGGGCCTATTTCTGGTCCCTCGTCTGTGCATGTCTCCAGGCAGAGTTCCTCTGGGCAGCGTCCACTGGCTCTCTTGACACCTTTCGGGAGCAGTGGGCACTGTCTGGGATTCTCTGCTCAGTGTCCCTTTCTGAATCCCTTATTTTAAATTTTTAGACCTTTGACTTTCACATCTGTCCTATTATTTCATTAGTTGTCCCCAGTAATTTATTTGAAAACCAGTTTAGTGCTACTTCCCCTTAGGCTGGGGGAAGGGTTTTAGAAGTGGGTGGGCTTAAGCCCACCCACCACCGTGGTTCTTCAATAGACTACTTTCCTGTAGCCACCAATTTTGACTCTGTCACAAAAGGTTTAGTTGACCTAAGGCTCCAGTGTAGATGTACCCTTAGAGGCCAGTAGTATATTCTAAGAAGCCTGTTTGTTGGGTAGGAATTTGTTCCAGCTTGCACTCCTGGGAGCTTGTAGTCAAACCAAGATAGATTCTCCAGGAACTTGAATCTATTTCTCTAGTTTTACTCATGCTATGGTGGTCATTTTTGGTTGAGTGTCTCAATGCACAAAAAACAAAGCCATTATTGCTGAAATGTTATGTCTACATTACAGGGTTCAGGTAAGTTGACTTAATAAAGTTGAAGTCAACTTTATTAAGTCAGCTTAGTGAGGCTCCATTTGTTTAAGTTAACTTTACAAAGTCAACTTAAATGGCTTGATTGCACTAAGTTGACATTATTAAGTTGACTTCAATGGGCACATTGTGTTAAGGCAACTTAATAAAGTTGACCTTAAGGGCAGGAGTTATTAAATAGATTTAAACAAGTACTTAAGTAAACTTAATGAACTCCAAATGTGGCCAGGGAGTTCCTCAAGTCAACTTAAGCCTCCAGTGTAGTGTGACAAAACAACAGTACCTTTTTGGTGGTGCATCTTGCACTCTAGAAGGCTAGTAGATCACAGGGGTCCTCTTCTTCTTGGTTTCCACCATAGGGGCTGCCACAGGTGTTGCTCCTGGTGTGAGGAAGGGGCATTTGGGACCCAGGGTTGCCCTCTCCTCTGGCTTCCAGCCCAGGGGCCCTAAAAATGCAGCTATACACTGCTGCTCAAGTATCAGTCCTGTACTCCTTTCCCCTGGGCTGTTTTTCTCCTCCTTGATACTTTTTAGGGTTTTCACCCAGTCTCCCCTTCTGCTGGGTTTCTTCTCTGGCTTTCTTCATCTTTTCTTCTATTTGTCTATCTGCTGTCTTTTCTCCAATACCTTCTTGAAGCAGTGCAGTGCAGTGCAGCACTAACCTGCACCTGCTTGTCTAGCCTCTGTTGGGGGGGCAGCTTTTATCAGGCACCTAGTTAGGCCTTAACTGATCTCAGGTGCCTCTGATTGTCCTGCAGTAACTGCAGCTAGCCACAAGGGAAACAAGCTCTTAACATTCTACAGCATATATCCCCCCCTTCCCTCACTCTTAGATTGAAAAAGGAGAAGGAGAAGGGGAATGGGAAGGGGAAGGCAGGAGGTGGGTGGGCTTGCTGCTGGGCCCACCTTTGCTGCTGCTGTTCCTGTTGCTGTTCTTCTGCCCACTGGAACCACCTCCACTCACCTGGGCACTGCTGTTTTTCCTGCTGCTGCTCCTGGAATGCCCTGCTGTTTCTGCTCCTGCTGCTGCTGGTTTCTCCCCCCCCCCCTGCCCTGTGGGGAGTGGGTGGAGCTCCAGGAAAGAAGATCCATTACCACCAACTCTACTACCACCATCTCCACCACCACCTTTGGGAGAAGAGGACCCTTCCTGGAAGCCTGTCCCTGCTGCTGCCCCTGTTGCTGTCACTGGATTTGACTGGTACCATCTCTGAGGGCAGGCAAACTGACTGTGTTTGTGCTGTTTGTGGCTGGGGGAGCACTCATAACCATCACTGAAGCTGTGGAGAGGCTGGGTTTTTCTACAAACTGAAGGACTTTGCCATCTCTACCAGCCCCTCCACCAATACCCCCAGCCACCACCTGCCTGCCCTCCAGACAGCAGCAGGGACCCTTTACCATCTGGGACTTTTGCAGCAGTAGATACAGCAGTAGATTTTAGCCTTCCAGGGACAGCACCCCTCTTTCCCTATTACCTAGCCCCCACCTTCCCCACACCCCTTGGCTGGAGGGCTGCCCACCCTCTGCTGAGCCCTCCAGCTGATCCAGTGCCTCCCCTATCCTCCACAGAACCCCCACCCCACCTTAGACCCTTCCCTTTAGGTTTTTCCCTGCGTTTGTTTTTGGTTTCTTCCCTGCCCCACTCCCTACAGTTTGTTTGTTTGAGTTACCTTCCCTGCGCCCACCCTTCAGCCTTTGCAGTTTACCTGCCCCACCCATTCCCCTCCCCTCCCTCACTCAGTTCATAGAATCATAGAACCATAGGGTTGGAAGGGACCTCATAGGTCATCTAGTCCAACCCCCTGCCAGAGGCAGGACCACTCCCACTAAACCATCCCAGTCATGGTTTTGTCCAGCCAGGCCTTAAATACCTCCAAAGATGGAGATCTCACCACCTCCCTCGGCAGCTCATTCCAAGCTCATTCCACTCTCCTAGTAAAAAAGTTTTTTTCTAATATCCAGCCTTGACCTCCCTAACCGCAACTTGAGACCATTGTTCCTCGTTCTTTCCTCTGTTATTACCGAGAACAGCTGAGCTCCATCTTCCTTAGGGCATCCCTTCAAGTAGTTGAAGGTTGCTATCAAATCCCCCCTCAATCTTCTCTTCTGCAGACTAAATAAGCCTAATGCTTTCAGTCTTTCCTCATAGGGCTTGTGCTCCAGCCCTTTAATCATTTTGGTTGCCCTCTGCTGGACTCTCTCTAGCATGTCCCTGTCCTTTTTGTAGTGGGGAGCCCAAAACTGAACACAGTATTCTAGATGTGGCCTCACCAGTGCAGAATAGAGGGGAATGATCATATCCCTTGATCTGCTGGTAATACTTCTTTTGATGCAGCCCAGTATGCCATTGGCCTTTTTGGCAGCAAGAGCACACTGCTGACTCATATCCAGCTTCCCATCCACCATGACCCCCAGGTCCTTTTCTACACTGCTGCTACTTAACTGAATGTTTCCCAGCCTGTAGCAGTGCATGGGGTTTTTCCGTCCCACATGCAGGATTTTACACTCGTCCTTATTGAACCTCATAAAATTTCTATTGGCCCACTGTTCCAATTTATCTAGGTCTCCCTGAATCCTGTCCTTGCCCTCCAATGTGTCTACTGGTCCCCCCAGCTCGGTGTCATCCGCAAACTTACTGAGAATGCAGTCTATTCCATCATCTAGATCACTGATGAAAATGTTGAACAGAACCGGCCCCAGGACCAACCCCTGGGGCACACCACTCGTTACTGGTTGCCAGCTAGATGTGGAACCATTGATTCCTACACCCTTTCCTGCCCCATCACAATCCCTGCAGTGCCCAGGCTTCACTAGTTCTAGTGGGCCCCTGCAACTTTTAATTTTTCTGTTTCCCCCCATTCACTGCACCCCCTGATGCCCCAGTGACCATGCCCCACCCAGTGCAGCCAGAGAAGCCAACCCCTTTTGCCCCACACAAGTTGCTTACCCTTTTTCCCTGGGCACCCTCCTCCCCTGTCTGCAGCCTAGTTTGGGGGGAGTGGTTTGCCTGCTCCTGATTCCCTTCATAGGCCCCCGCCTGCCTTAGTGCCCCCTTCCCTTTACCCACTCTGCTGCTGCCCTCCTCCCCAGCCAGCAGCTAAGTGGGGAGGAGTGGCTTCCCTAATCCCTTCCCCTTCACTGCTTGTCCCTGTCTCGCCCCACCCAGTACCTTCCCCTTCTTTCCCAATAAGTCTCCTTTTCTTCGACCATCCCTATTGTAGGGATATGGAGACTTCCCCGTCTACCTCTGCGGCTCCCCCTCTGACCATGGCTGCTGCTTCTACCATCGAGGATGCCCCCATTGGGGCACCACCAGCAGCGGCAGGCACGGGAGGGGCCTCCACCTCTGCTGCTGCTCCAGCCTCCTTGGCCGGCCGTAAAAGCCGGCACAAGAAGGCAAGCAAGGGCCAGGCTAGCGCCGCAGCTACATTATCAGCTGTGGCCCCTTCTTCCCCTGCCATTCCCTCCACCAGCTCTGGGGGAACTTCCGCCCCCACAGCATATGCCCAGGTAGCTGCTACCCCTCCACCCACCGCTGTATCAGCCACCCGTGCCACCTCCTCTGGAGGCCAGGGCCCCTTTCCCACCCTGACCAGGAGGCACAGGGTCCGTTGCCTCCTGGTAGCAGCCTTGCCCCACGTGGAAACCTATGTGCGGGCATTAGCGAGGGTGGTGGGGCCCTCGGCCATCGTGGTGGCCTCTAAGATGCACGGGAAGATTGTTTTCTTCCTGTCGTCGGAGGCCGCCACACAGGAGGCAGTCGAAAAGGGCCTGAGGGTGGGAGGTGTCTACGTCCTCGTGGAGCCTCTGGAGGACCTGGGCGTGCGGGTGGTGTTAACCTCCGTTCCTCCCTTCCTCCCCAAAGTTGCCTTGCTTCCCCTCCTCTCCACCCTGGGGAAGCCAATATCAGTGATCAGACCTCTCCCTTTGGGCTGGAAGGACTCCACCCTCTGTCACATGTTGTCTGTTCACCGGCAGGTGCAAATGCAGCTGATGCCGGCGAGCGCCCGTGATGGAGTGGCGCTTGAGGGGTCCTTTTTGGTGCCCCATCAAGGGGCCCAATATCGAATCCATTACTCCTCGGGGGAGGCTCAGTGCTTCCTCTATAGGGCCACGGGGCATGTCTGGAGGGACTGCCCCCTGGCCCACCGTGAAGAGGAGACAACCGGGCCCCCCGAGGCAGCAAAGGGCGCTGGCCGCAACATCGCCGGTGACTCCAGTCTTCCAGCCACCGGAGCGGCCCCTCCTCCTCCTCCTGCAACCCCAAAAACAACTGGGCCCTTGGAGGAGAGAGGGCAAAAGGTGGCTGGAGCCAGCCAGGGAGAGGGCTTACCCCAGGGGGAGGGTTCCCATCCCCCTGTTGTTCCACCCTCATTGCCATCCACCCAGATGCCTGTGCCCTTGCCTCCTGATTCTGCTCCCACTGCTCAGCCCTCCCTTGCCACCTTGGAGGGCTGGGTGGTTGTCATGGGGAAGCGCAGCAAGCGAAGGAAGGCACTGGCACTCCCCACCACGTCGAATGGGGAGGAGGCCCCTTGGAAAGGATCGTGGGGGGCTGAGGAAGCCAAAAGTTCTGAAAATGATGTGCCTGCTGTTGCGCCCCCTGACAAAGGCCAGCGGAAGGTTCTGGCTGAGGAGGTTGAAGTAGTGGCACAGGGGGGTAGCACTGCGCCCCTCCTGGAGGCCCTTTTAGATCCAGCCCCTGGGGAGGCTGCCAATGGAGCCGCCCATGTCCCCTTTGAGCCTGCCTCCCTACCGTCAACCGAGGCAGGCAGGGACTTAAGCCCCATCTACACAGAGATTGAGGCCCTGGGTCTGACTCCAGTTACAGCGGGGGAGGATGATCCCCTGCCACCAGGCCTCGATCTGGGTGGGGAATTGTCTTTGCCGCCCCCTCCCTCTCCACAAGTTCAGCCCTTCCCTGATGTCCCTGTCTCCATCCCAGGGATGCCCCCAGAATGTTTCACTGGCCCAGCTGTGATGGGACTCCCAGTTTCGGCCGCCAAGCCTCTAGAGGCGACGACCGATCCCGAGCAGCCAGGCCTTAGGGGGCCAGCCCTGGGAGAAAGGTCCCAACCTTCCACCCTGTCTGATGCTGTGGCAATGGAAATCCAGTCTACCTCCGTTCCTATGCCCAGCATTGACAGGGACCTGACCCCTGATCCCTCCCTTATTCACCCCATGCCTGGTCAAGCGGAGCCGCACCCCGGTGGTTCAACCAATGTGGACACAAGAACAAGTGGATACAAAGTGTCCATCAGGAAATTTAGGCTTAAAATTAGATGAATGTTGCTAACCATGAGAGGAGTAAAGTTCTGGCATTCTGCTCTCTCCCTGGTATTTATCCCTCTGATGCATTTATAAAGAGCAATCATATCACCCCTCAACCTCCTCTTTGTTAGGCTAAACAAGCCAAGCTCCTTGAGTCTCCTCTCTTAAGGCAGGTTTTCCATCCCATGGATGATCCTTGTAGCCCTTTTCTGCCCCTGTTCCAATTTGAATTAATCTTAGTTAACCACAGCAGACCAGAACTACATGCGACATTCCAGATGGGGTCTCACCAGTGTCTTGTATGATGGCACTAACACCTCCCTATGTTTACTTGAAATAACTCTTCTAATGCTTCCTAGGACTACATTATTTTTTTTTTCACAGCCACATTGCATTGGCAGCTCATAATTATTCTGTGATCAACCAGAAGATGCACAATGCATAGCTGACAGAATAAATCAACACCTTAAAACTGAATTAAAACCTTATATCATTTTCCCTTTGGGAGAGAAAAGGAGAAAAAGAACAACAGGTGACAGATGTTGAGCATGTTGTTTAATGAACTTCTGGAAGTGATAAGGGTGCTTGAAAAACCTGAGTAGCATAGAACAAAACATGATGGCTGATCACATGAATCTGAATGGAACATTATAGAATAGAGTAGGCAAATGAAAAATTAAGGAATAACATACAAATGAACAGCAGAAAACTCAAGATGAATCTCAATTTTCAAATTTAGTGACACCCATTTTTCCCTAATTTCAGTTTATCCAATCACCTTAATGCGCATTCCCTTTCTCTATGAAACTGACAGCTTTACCCATAAACTTTCTCAAAGCCTCTTTTACCTCCTTGTTTCTCAGGCTGTAGATGATGGGGTTGAACATGGGAGATATCACTGCATAGAGCAAGGAGAAAACTTTGTTTATATCTGGTGACTGGCTTCCAACTGGGGCACCATAGACCAGTAGGACTGTGCCATAGAATACTGTAACAACTATGAGGTGTGAGGAGCACGTGGAGAAGGCTTTTTGTTTCCCTGTTGTAGAAGGGATCTTCCAAATGGTCAATATGATTTTGTAATACGAGGCCAAAGTTAGTAAAAATGGCACTAGGCCCACACAAGCAGAAATTATGAAAGACAGAGCCTGGATCACATGAGTGTCTGTACATGACAGTTTTAGCAGAGGCCCAAAATCACAAAAGAAATGGTCAATTTCATTGGAAGCACAGAATGGAAGTCTGGATGTATGAACTACTGTTATTAAGGGAGCCAGAAACCCAGTTACCCAGCAACCAGTGGCTAACTGAAGGCAAACCTTAAAGTTCATCACAGCTGCATAGTGCAGAGGATTGCAGATGGCTAAATACCGGTCATAGAACATGACTGATAGGAGGCAGCATTCAACAACTGTCATTGAACCAAAAATATACAACTAAGCTAGACAGCCTGAGTAAAGAATCTTTTCACGGGAGGTCAAGAATGTCTTGAGCATCTTGGGAACAATGGTTGAAGTATAGGCAATCTCCAAGGAGGATAAATTACCCAAGAAGAAGTACATGGGAGTGTGAAGGCTATTGCTGGCTAATACCACAGTGATAATGAGGAGATTCCCAACCAGGATTACAAGGTAAATAACTAAACATGTAATGAAAAGGAAGGCATGAAGTTCATGGAGGTTCCCAAATCCCAGCAGGATGAATTCTGTGATGACAGTAGTAAAATTCCCTTGTGCACTATCATTCATATGCATATCTAGAGAAAAGACATGAATATAATCAGTTATTCAATATTGCTATTTTCAAAAGTGCTTGCATGATCATGAGGCTAACTGCACCACTATGTTTTGGTGAGTTTATCAAACATAGGTCTTCTCTCTGGGTGGAATCTCACAGTCCTTCCACCCTTAAATATGGGCATTGTTAAATTGTTTCATCCATACCAATGGCTTATCATCCTGCAGGTCCAGCTAAGCTTCATGCACCTGTATTCCCTCTTATTAGGAATCTGTGACTAGGAACTTCAGCCTCTTTAAAACAAAGTATTTTTGTTTAGCAATTTGAGAAAAGCACTGGAGAAAAAAATATTTTTAGATAAAAAAGAATCTGAATGCACATTCAGTCACAATTAATATTTCTTTTACTGCAAGCAAAATTAGGTGTGTCAGCTCACAGAAACGGAGATGTAGTGTACAGATTGAGAATTTCCTTTCCCACAACAGGCCAGGATGGAATTTCTTTTCTCACGCTTTGCTTTTATTTTCAGTGCCCAACTTACCTAATCAAAATCCAGAGACATTTGTTACTAATTTATTACTACTGAGATAATCTTTGACCATAACTAGCTCTTTAAGACTTAGATCTTAATCAATGGCTTGCTATTACATTGATTATAGAAAATTTCTCTTATATTGTAACTGTCCTTTGAACCCTTTTGCCAGTTACTGGTATCTTATAAAATATAGTGCACATTTATAAGCTTTTTTTATTAGTCCTCTCTGGTGTTTTGGACTAAGACAGAGAGGCCCACATAAAAAGCAATGTGGAGAAAAATAAATGGTTCCACTATTGATTTCAGACATCCATTAGTTAATACAAAGCATTCTTTAGCATGAAAGTTTAGACAGCTATTTAGCCAACACAGAAAGGTTTCTGGGACTTTTGCCCAGAGAATCATGAGTGTCCAACTTACAAAAAAATAAATTAATTAATTAATTAATATTTACTAATGGTGATCAGGTGACAGTTAGAAGGGAATTTCTACCCAGATTCTGAGGGTGAAATAGTCATGCCAATCTATGGTACAGACACACCACACAGAGAAAAACCATGAGAATTATTAAAGGATTAAAGAAAAACCTACCTTATAGTGATATCAATATTTTTATCTTAACAAAAGGAAGGTAAATGAGTGATGTCATCACAGTTTATAAATACCATATAGAAGATGAATTCTACAATAACAGTAAATAGTAAAATATTTCACTGAAAGAAATAGCTTTCTTACCCACACCACCTACCTCCTTTAGCCTTTTCATCCAGCAGAATGACAGTGAGAGAAGTTCCCAGCTTCTGAGTACTCTGATACAATGGTTCTGAACCTTTTGCAAGTCATGACACACTTGATGGCATGTTGTGACTCTACAGGACACACTGGTCCACCTCCCCCAGGCTGAATCCAGCCATCTCCTCAGCTCTCTGTGATACACCTGTCACTGTGTAGCAACACACTAATGTGTCCCAACACAGTGGTTGAAAAACTCTGTTCTGATATATCATGCATGTTTTTTCCCCATAATTAATGCACAGGGTATAAACAGCATCTGCCTTGTGTCCATTCTGTGTACACAACCTCTGTAATTAGCTCTAAGTTTCCCAGAGTCAACAATGTGCTTCAGTCTCTGAATCCTGGGTTTACTGGCTTCTCTGCAGCAATTCACCTTTTACATCATCTCACCCTACTACTGATGGAGCAATCTTGACTTTAGGTGGAGAACTTCAAAGTTATCTAAAACATCTGCACTTTCAGTTCCCATTCATTTGAATAAGAATTTGGATAGCCTTTAGCTGGCTTTGAAATTCTCTCTACATACTGAATTCATTCAAAGCAAGATTTATTGCCTGTTCTAGAGTCCACTTGAGATAGACTCCAGTTCATCAAAACCTATACTACATGATTAGGAGTTTGTTTCAGGAACTTTCCTGTTTGAATATATGTTCTTTTTCCTTTTTAAAGAAAGAGCTTTCAATTTGTCAAAACATTCCATTTTGACATATTCTAAATGATAAGTTCCATTTTTCTCTCCTAAATGACTTACTGATTAGAAATTAAATTTATAGGAAAATTGAGTTTAAAAAGTCAAATCTGAGGAAAAAAAACTTTGACAATTATTGATAGTAATATTTTGATTAACTTGACTCCCACCAGAACAGCTCAGAATGTAAAAATTTGTGGATTTTGAGATTTAATCCTGATTCAAGATGCAGGTGTGGAATCATAATCTCAAAATCTCTCATAGGACAGGAAAATCATTTCCTGCCAAACACTGATTTACGCACCCACCTACTAAAACATTTCTGAAAAGCTCATTGTTCAACTTTGTATATCTCCAAGTGCTTAGGTGTGCTTGAAAATATGGCTATAAGGGCAAGATTTTTACAGGTAATTAAACACCTACTAGAAGTTTTCAAAAGCATCTTGGTACTTACAATTCATTGATTTCAGTGGGTACTAGATACTGAAATGCTTTGCAAATCCTAGTAAGCATTTAAATTTCTTTAAGAATCTGGAAATTAGTGCTTTTGAAATGTTTACCTATCTCTGCAATCTTAAGGCCATTGAGGAAAGCATGGAGTTTTCCTGGGCTTCTGTTAAAGTGAGTAGGAATCAGTGATATTCAAAGCTTCATGTAGTTGATCTTTTAAGCCCTTATACTGCAAATACTGTGGCATAGCCATCTGCTACAGCAGCAAACTATCACACTAAAACAAACAAGAAGTCTTGAGGCACTTTTAAAGACTGAAAGGGAATTGGCCGATGAAATAGCAGCACCGCTGGCCATTATCTTTCAAAACTCATGGAGAACAGGGGAGGTGCCAGAGGACTGGAAAAAAGCAAATGTAGTGCCTACTTTCAAGAAAGAGGAAAAGGAGGATCCAGGGAATAACAGACCAGTCAGCCTCACCTCAATCCCTGGAAAAATTATGAAGCAGATTCTCAAAGAATCCATCCTCAAACACTTAGAGGAAAATAAAGTGAGCAGGAACAGTCAGCATGGATTTACCAAGGTAAATCATGCCTGACCAATCTTGTTTCCTTCTATGATCAGATGACTGGTTTTCTGGATTCAGGAAGAACCACTGATGTGATATACCTTGATTTTAGCAAGGCTTTTGATACAGTTTCCCACAGCATTCTCATTGGCAAATTAAGGAAGTATGGGTTGGATAGGTGGACTATAAGGTGGATAGAAAACTGGCTAGATCAACGGTTTCAGCATGTAGGAATCAATGGTTCCATGTCTAGCTGGCAACCAGTCACGAGTGGTGTGCCCCAGGGGTCGGTCCTGGGGCCGGTTCTGTTCAACATTTTCATCAATGATCTGGATGATGGAATAGACTGCACTCTCAGTAAGTTTGCGGATGACACCAAGCTGGGAGGACCAGTAGACACGTTGGAGGGCAAGGACAGGATTCAGGGAGACCTAGATAAATTGGAACAGTGGGCCAATAGAAATCTTATGAGGTTTCATAAGGACAAGTGTAAAATCCTGCATGTGGGACGGAAAAACCCCATGCACTGCTACAGGCTGGGGAACATTCAGTTAAGTAGCAGCAGTGTAGAAAAGGACCTGGGGGTCATGATGGATGGGAAGCTAGATATGAGTCAGAAGTGTGCTCTTGCGGACAAAAAGGCCAATGGCATACTGGGCTGCATCAAAAGAAGTGTTACCAGCAGATCAAGGGATGTGATCCTTCCCCTCTATTCTGCACTGGTGAGGCCACATCTAGAATATTGTGTTCAGTTTTGGGCTCCCCACTACAAAAAGGACAGGGACATGCTAGAGAGAGCTCAGCGGAGGGCAACCAAAATGATCAAAGGGCTGGAGCACAAGCCCTATGAGGAAAGACTGAAAGCATTAGGCTTCTTTAGTCTGCAGAAGAGAAGATTGAGGGGGGATTTGATAGCAACCTTCAACTACTTGAAGGGATGCTCCAAGGAAGATGGAGCTCGACTGTTCTCGGTAGTAACAGAGGACAGAACGAGGAGTAATGGTCTCAAGTTGCGGTTAGGGAGGTCGAGGCTGGATATTAGTAAAAAACTTTTTTACTAGGCAAGTGGTGAAGCATTGGAATGAGCTGCCTAGGGAGGTGGTGGAGTCTCCATCTTTGGAGGTGTTTAAGGCCCGGGTGGGCAAAACCATGACTGGGATGGTTTAGTGGGAGTGGTCCTGCCTCTGGTAGGGGGTTGGACTAGATGACCTATGAGGTCCCTTCCAACCCTATGTTTCTATGATTCTATGAACTGATGAAGATTCACAAATTTATGTATTGCATGAGCTTTTGTAGGAAGTTCTTCAAGAGTCTCATGTACTGGGGTTTTCTCCCATGAAAGTTCATGTGATAAGTAAATCTGTTAATCTTCAAAAGTTTTATTCTTTAAAAGTGCCATAGGACTCTTTATTTGTTTTTCTGAACTAGACTAACACGACTTCCCTTTTGAAACTATCACATTATTACTCTCCGTCTGAACAGGGGCGTTTTAGCAATCAGTCAGATATTCAAGCCACAGCCAGTTATCCAGATGGACTCCCAAGGGTCCTGTTTGCTGCTTTTAAGCCATTGTCACCTCTTAGGAATTTAGCATAAAACAAGGCAATCTGGTATGGGGGTGGGGGTAGACAGTGAACATATGACATGGACCTGACTCTAAGTATTCCTCTCTGAATATGCTGGGGTAGAGGTCTCTAGAAAATAGGATGTCTGGTTGTATTTTAGAACTGCAGCTAGGGGAAATACAGATTCTAAATTAACAGATTGTTTGGTTGCTTAAGAAATCTTTTGGAATGTCTAGTCTGTAACTTTTGCTTCTGTTAAGTGATTAATTTTGTTTGATCAGTGTGACATGCTGTACCCCACATCCACTCTGGTAATGTGATCTGTATATAATTCATGTTCATTTTTACACTATAACCATGTATGGCCTAATGCAAAGTATGTCATACAAGGTGCTTTTGGAATGCTCATGGCAGGCTCTATATTATTGTTATGGTAACATGATTCCTGCAATATGTGTACAGATATGAAGCGAATGGTGTCATGACCATAAATGAAACAGAGTTTTATTTCCACACCCAGTAAAGACATGCATAGAAGAACAATGCATCTTAAGCATCTTGGCTCAAGAGGGAAAGACCACGGCTTTGCAAGACAGGGATGATCACTTGATCCCAGGAGGAAGTGGGAGTAGAGGAAACATGGTAAGAGGAAAAACAACAAGAGTCCTGTGGCACCACAGACTAACAGATTTCTTTGGGCATAAGCTTGGTGGGCTCCAACACATTTTGTCAGATACATCTGATGAAGTGGGTTGGAGCCCATGAAATCTTATGCCTGAAAAAATCTGTTAGTCTATAAGGTGCCACAAGGACTCTTGGAATTTTTGGTGTACACAGATTAACATGTCTACCCCTGTGGTAAAAGAAAGAGACTCCTTTGTCTGAGTGTCCTGGACACATTCCACATTCCAGGTAACATCAAGGACTCACACCTACCCACAGGGGGAAGAGCCTGGCTAAACGTCATCATAGCCAAACCTATGCGGTAACATTGGCTATGTCTACACTACAGGGCTCGGTTAAGCCAGCTTAATAAAATCTGCTTAAAGAAGACTTTATTAAGCTGGTTTAGCACGTCCACACTCAAAATGCCAGGAGACTGCCCACATCCACACTGGCAGCTGCTAGGTCACCTTAGAAGTGGTGCATTTTGGGTACCTGGCCGACACTGTACCACAGCAGAGGTGCCTCTCTCTTCCGGCCACTCCTTTACTACAGGAAGTGAGTGACCACACCAGCCTCCATACTGTGTATGGCAACAGGGAGGCCAGGGATCCTGACATAGCCCAGCGATGTGCCAGCACAGCACTCCAGACCCTCCCTGTGTTGTCCTGACTTCTCCGGGTCTGGAACAGGTGCTGCAGGGCAATCGCCAGCACAGGGGCAGGGTGCAGCAGTTGTTAAGACTCAAACACCGGGAGACAGCACATTGAGGAAGGTGAAGTCAAATCACCTGTTATAATGGGGGGAGAAAAAATCCATGGTCAGGATTTAATCCTGATTTCATACAATCTAATCTAAAAGAAATAGCAACTTTCTTTCTTTCTTTCCATGTGCTGTTTCTCAGTGTTTGAATCTTAACAACTGCTTTGATTTGCTGTTAGAGTGTGACCTGATCCTATGTCTTACACTCTCCTGCATTTATTTCCTAACATTCTGTAAATTCCCCCAACTTCAGACTGTCTGATGAAGTGAGATTTTTCTCCCATGAAAGTGCATCCAATAAATAAATTTGTTAGTTCTAAACAGTGCCTCCTGACTCTGTATTTTTTACAACAATATGGGGGGGGGGATTCTCTGAGAAAGGGAGACAAAACAGGATTAGGCGAAGAGGGGGAGAGACAGGCAGAGCCAGGCTGAAAAGGGCAAGAAGGAGACATACAGGTTTGGGCAGAGAAGGGGGAGACACCCAGGATCAGGCAGAGAAGGGTGGGGGGAAGACACAGGGGTTTGGGCAGAGAAGGGGGAGATACCGAGGATTGGGCTGAGAAGGGCAAGGGGGCAGACCCACAGGTTTCAGCAGAGAAGGAGAAGACATGGACGACTGGGCTGAGAAGGGCAAGGGGGAGACACATGGGTTTTGGTAGAGAAGGAGCAAGACAGGCAGGGTTGGGCTGAGAATGGGGCAGACATGCTGGGCGGGCTAAGAACAGGAGAGACATGCAGTGAGGGCTAAGAATGGGGGAAACAGCCAGGGTCGGGCTAAGAATGAGGGAGATGCTGGGGTCGGGCTGAGATGCCAGGAAATGCCAGGTCAGACTGAAATGCTGGGGTTGGGCTGCTGCTGGGCTTGGCCTGAGGTGCAGGGAGATGCAGGGGTCAGGCTGTGATGTGGGGTTTGGGCAGAGAAGGGGGAGAGAGAGAACGGGGCAGACATGAGATGCGGGTTGAAAACAGGGGACAAAGGGGGGTCCAGTTGAGAATGGAAGAGATGCCGGGTCCCGGTTGAGAATGGGAGAGATGGGGGGTTGGGCTGGAGAAGGGCGAGAGATGCCAGGTTGGGCTGAGCTGCTGAGAGATGCCAGGCTTTGGCTGAGATGCAGGGAGAGATGCCAAGTCACACTGAGATGCTGGGTCAGGCTTAGATGCAGGCACATGCCAGGGTTGGGCTGAGCTGCAGGGACAGATGCTGGGTCACACTCAGATGCCAGGTGTGATGCTGGGTCACACTGAGACGCCAGGTTGGGCTCAGATGCCTGGTTTGCTGAAAGGCTGGGAGATGCCATGTGGGGCTGAGATGCTGGGGTCAGGCTGCAGTCCAGGGAGATGCTAAGCTTAGGCTGAGATGCTGGGATCAGGCTGCAATGGGGGGAAATACTGGGTCGCGCTGAGATGCTGGGGTCAGGCTGAGGTCCAGCTGTGATGGGGGGAGATGCTGGAATCCGGCTGAGATGCTGGGGTCGGGTTGAGAACCGGGGAAATGCCGGGTCGGGCTGTCATGCCTGGTCGGGCTCAGAAGGGGGCAGATGCTGGATCAATCAGGGAACAAGGGGAGTTTGGCTGAGCTGCACACAGCTGGGAATGTTCCCAGCTGTGTTGTGCCTTCTAGCCAGCCCCCTTCCCCATGTTTTCTGTGGTTGGGAGGCCAGTAAAGTCGATTTAAGGCAACTCCCCCTCCACATTGCCTTAAGTTGACTTTATAAAGATGACTTAACTGTAAAGTTGACTTTATAAGTGGGAATGATAAAGTCGACTTTAGCTGAATCTAAGGTTGACTTTATTGCCCTGCAATGTAGACAGGGCTTTGTTTAAGTCGACTCAAGGGCCCTTAAGTTGACTTAACCACACAGTGTAGACATACCCATTGAGTGTAACAGTGATCTTAGTTTAGACTGTGACTTTTCCCTTTATTTGATTGTGGATATCTCCTTGACTGAATGTTTGATATATATCATATTAGTTTGACTTACCTTCATTAAATTTTTGCTATAATCAATAAACTTAGGTTTGCTTTATGTATAAAAGCACAATCTTAAATGAGTGTGTAAGTCCTTAATGAAAACAGAGCTGGTGTGTATCAGCCCTGGTCTCCACTGACAGTGACATTTGATATAATGCTGCTTTCCTTGACCTTCTGCAGCCAGTGTTTCCACCGTCAGAGCAGTACATTTGGAGAGGGAAAAACAAAACAAACAAACAAAAAAACAAAACCCTGTAATTCCACCTGCTAACACCAGTCCTGGAATCTACCATTCAAATTTAGGTCTATGTGGCCAGAAAGTAGCTCTAACCTTGATTTCCTGGTTTCTCTGCTCAGCTTTAGCATGGCAATATAGATCCTTTCCTGCCTGTAGCCCCAAGAAGTTTTAAATTAATTCCTCTTTCTGCATATAGCACTGAGCCTCTCTGTCATGCCTGCAGCAGAGAAAGAGCAAGCAAAGCTTTTTATGCTATTTTTTTCTTTAGGGAAGGGGGGGGGCAAAAGAAGATGGCTGCCTCCCCACAAGCCCCTGTGCCTACCATCTACAGTGCAATATATTTCAGGAAGTAAATGGAGCAGTGGTGATAAGAAATCCAAAGTAGGCAATTTGCTCAATCACTCACCTTCACCTTCTGTAATTCGACAGGCTATGATCAAATTACAATCCCACCCCCAGTGTAGACAAGCCCTTAATTTCTTTGTTAAATTGACACACAAGGGTAAATGAGCTTTCGAAGTGCAGTGAGGAGCTGCACCAAACCTTGCAAGACAGTAGGCTCCAGGGTTGCATCTGGAACTAGGGGGGCTTGCTGGGGGACCATCCCATGAGTGGGTAGTAAGAACACTCATCCACTGGTTTAAGGACCAATTACACAACAGTGGTTGGGCGTGAGCTGACCCAGGAGTGAGGGTTCACATAGCAAGGTGGGGTAAGTCAGGGCCCTGGAGTGGAGAACTGGTGTGGCATAGCTGCACACCAGTCCAGACTGCAGGAGGACAAGATCACAGTCAGCCATGTAACCTTTTCTTGATTAACCTATCTCTGTAACTTTTGTCGTATGAGAGGGAAGTAGCAAATCTAAGTCAGTGGATCACTTGGCGTACACATCAAAAGCTCTCCACGCACAAATTGAAGGGCTGGGTATCAGAAATCAGTGACTCAATCACCCGAAGACTGCCTCAGATGTGTAGGCATAAATATCCAGTGCCCTGATTTCTGAGGTACGCTAGTTACCCATTGTATTGTGTTGCTTAAAATGGATGAGTGGAGATTATTCCCAGGGTTTGAAGGGATGTGGGGGTTGTTGGACATCTAAAGGAAAATTCTGAAATTAAAACATTTGGTTTGGATTTGTCTTTTCGCATGGCCTGGTAGTGACTCACAGAGACTAAAAGCTACTAAATTGCTGGATTAAGGAATGCTGGGTGACACTGCTGAAGCATCAGTATTATGTCCTGCATAGGATAGATGCTTCCCACTTCAACAGAATTTTTTCTTTCCCAGTGATGCAGGGGTACTGCTCTCCTAGATATAGTATCTAAGTCAATGGAAGAATCTTTCCAGTGACCTACCTGCATCTACCCTTGAGAGTCTTGACCTACACACAATACTCAGGATGCAAAATTTTTCTCAGCCCTGAGAGAGGTAACAAGATCAGTCTAATTTTTTAGTGTAAACCAGGCCTGAAGCTGGAATCTTTAAAAGAGTTAGACAACCAAATCACAGGTAAATTCAATGGGATTTAGATGCTTAACTTCTTGACACTTCTTCGAAAATCTCAGCATGATTTCAATGAGGATTCTTGTGGGTGTATATGAAATCTATGAAATGCCTGTATACTACTGAAATCCTCTTTTATGTGGCAGTAGTGGGCTGTGAATCTATAAGGGTGATTTTTAAGGCCAATTGGAAATTTTCCACCAATTTAGTTTGTAGATGGAAAATTAGGTTTTCAATAAAACATTTTTTCTTGTCACTGAACACTAAGTTTTCATTCTAAGATTTTTTCCCCTTAATCCAAAACTCCAACTATTTTTAGACAGAGAAACTCATCAGCAAAGCTATGCATGAATCAGTTCCTGTTCAGTGTGAAATTTAATGTTCTAGAGGTTTTCCATTTCAAAAAGGCACCAAAGTCAGAGAAATGAAAGAAAAAGTTTTGAAAAATTCTGAATTTTGAACTGGCTATCAGAGGAGCTGCATAGCCCAGGAGCCAGCCACAGGGGAATCAAGAAGCAGGAGACTGTCTAATCTAATCCACATTCTTACTCATCAAATGTGCAATCCAGAATCTGCCTCTCCACAAAGATGAGCAGTCTGTGAATAGTCAGAGACCACAGAGAACTAATAAGATCAGTTGCACACCAGAGAGTCAACCTTGTATTACTGCAATCAGAGGGGTAGGCAGGTTGGCAGGAAATCAGGAAGCATGTTTTGCTTGCCACCCTAGTTTTCATCAGAGCTGTTGATGGAATCAGTCTGTTCCCAAGGAAAGCTTTAGATACTGTTGAAAAGGAATTTGGATGCAAAAGAGTTCTGTCTGAATTTTTTTATGTGCTCCACTCATCTTTCCAAACCCCCACCAAGCCTTATTTCCTAATTTCTGGACACAAATGTTTGACAGGAATTTTCAGAAAATTATTTTATGTTTTGTTTGGTTTTGCACAATTTGTTTTTCCCCTGGGGAAAAAGAGGAAACAAACAAACAAGCCAGCTTTTAATTAGTTGTAATAACTTTCACCCATGTACAATAAAGTTATGTGGAGGATTAGAGCCCTGGGATATACAAAGGATCAGAAGAGTGTTAGGTAACTAAATCCTTGAAACAGAGTACCAGCTGTGTGCCTAATTCTCTATGTTCCCTTTGTAAATACCAGTTTAAGCATGTGCCATTTTGTTATTCAAGGATTTCAGCTGGTGAAACTCTTGGATTTTATGAGGCAGTGCTGTTTCTATCATCCTCTGCACAGCAAAACAATGTGAAGAAATCACACAGGAAACCGCTGGGTCTCAAATGCTAAATATGCACAAACACGGACAAGGGCCACACAGACTCGTGCTCTGATTGGTTTCTGGTGGCTTATGAAACGTGATATGTTGACTGCAATGACAGGGCTTGAAAATTATTGGAAGGATAGCTTTAGATTCCTAGCTCCACTATGAGATGAGTGCATTATGTCTAGGGCTGGCAGAATTCACATTTTTATTGATATTATATTTTAATCAACAGTACCAGTGATTATGTAAATTGTTTTCCCATTTTCATTGATTTAAAAGTTCACACTTACACAAAATTATGGGGGTTAAGAACTTTTTATTTTTATTTTTATTTTTATTTTTATTTTTATTTATCAATTTACAATTTCACTCTTACAGGAAACTGGGGAAGGAGTGCATCAGACAATCATTTTAATGCTAAGATTCAAAAAGTTAAAGCTTCATAAATCATTAAAACATGAACTGTCCACAGCCCATCAAAATATGCAACATAAATCTCTCTAAATCAAACTCCAGCAGCATTTTTCTCTCTTTGTCTGTCAGTAAATTACAATTATTAGCGATGGAAACACTTTCCCTTCATTCATGAGTATATGCTCAAAATGCCAGTTACTGATATTTAAGGACCAAAATTTCATACTTCCAAGCCTACTCATATCCCAGTTTTCAGGTATTAATGCACTGAAACATTTTTTTAATCTCCATCCCAGTTAGACTACTATAAATATATCCCAACTATGGCTATGTCTACACTACAGACCTTTATTAAGGTGGGTTAATAAGGTCTACTTTAAGCAAATGCTTAAGTTGACTGAATATCTTCTCAGTGTGGCCAGGGCTTTGCTTAAGCTGACTTAAGGAGCTTTAAGTCAACTTAAACCTTTAGTGTAGACATACCCTATGACAGCAACGCATGGCTCTCACTGACAGCCTTAGGGTCCAATCAAACAAAGGGTATGTCCACACAGGGCAATTATTTTGAAAAAACACTGGTTGTTTTGAACTAAAAGTCCCTACGTCCACACTACATTTTCTTGTTTCGAAAGGAGGGAGCTCCTTGTTTCGAAACAAGAGCCCTCCATTCGAAACAGCTTAAACCACTTTGCTTTCAAAAGGAGGGCTATTTCAAAACCAGTTGTTTGGAATAATGCCATTTGGACATGTTATTTTGAAACAAGGAATGTTTCAAAATAACAAGGAACCTCCGCCCAGGGTGCATAGCACCCTGGGGGAAGGTCCCAACCCCCCCAGCACCCTGGCCAGGGTGCTGAGTGGATTGCAGGGGTTGGAGGGTGCCCCAGCCGGCTTCCCCCTGCTTCTCCTTGCTGGGAGTAGGGGGGGATGGGTGCCTCAGCCCCCTTTGCCCCCCTCCCCTGGCAAGGGGAAGCGGGGGCAAGCCAGCTGGGGCACCCCCAGGGCTCTGCCCCTCCACCCGGGCTGTGGGGGAGCTGCTGGCCCTGCATCCAGGTCAGGGGGACTGCAGCCCCCGTGGGGTGGCCACTCCAGGGGCGGCTCACCCCGCTGCTAGGGCTGCCCCCAAGCCCAGGGCGCCCTGCCCCTGGGATTCCCTGGCACCCCCCCTGCTCCTGGCAGGCTGGTGGGCATCCCTGCCCCCCCCCCGCCACTTCCACTGCAGGTGGGGGGGCTTCCCCAGCGCTAACTCCCCGCTTCTGCTGCGGGCGGGACCGGCGCCACCTCGTGCCTGGGATTCCCTGGTGCCCCCCCACCCACTCCTGCTGGCAGAAGCAGTGGGGGGGCACTAGGGAAACCCCCCTGCCCATGGCGGATGTGGCAGGGGGCAGGGGAAGCCCCCCTGCCCACGGCAGGAGCGGGGGGGCACAGGGGGGAGGCGTCCCCGGCTGGCCCAAGCCCCCCCGCCCCCCCCCCCATGTCGAAATAGCATGTCCACTGTGTGGACGTGCTATTTCAATTTCCGCTTTTTTTCTTATTTCGAAATAGCTTTTTTGTTATTTTGAAATAAGGCATTTTGAAATAAGGCATTATTTCAAAACGGCTTGTTTCGTAACGGCTTGTTTCGTAACAAGGGCTTGTGTGTGGACATAGCCAAATACCTTAAAACCCCAGCCCTGTCCCCCTCCCTTCACCTCCCAAAGGCACAGCTCATATCTGGTTCCCCCATCTGTGTCTATCCATACATCATGCCTCAGTTCCTCTCTCTTCCTCCTTTGTACCAATTGTCAAGGGATGAACATCAGTGGACTCTGGGTTCTAATGTCGATTTTTCTGTTCACTCATGCACTGTGATTGTACATTTTTATGCCTATTACACCATGAAAGGTTTCTTTATGGATGCTCATAACCTATTCTACATGGTAACTATGATGATATGTTTCCTGCAGCCTCATGCATGTGTACGGGTGTATAGCATGGCTCAGAAGAGTGGGAGATGAGCAGAACTTTTTACTAGCAACACATACACAACATAAGCTGTGAGCAAATAAGTACCTGGAGGAGATAACAAAGATATGCTAATTGAGGTGGCTCAGGCTGGACAAAGACATCACCTCTGTCCAGAAGAGGAGGGGTGAGGGGGAGTGAAAACAAGGAGAGACACTTAGTGGGATTTGGGGCTTTTTGCCTGGGAGTCTCCGTCTTGAAAGAATTTAAGCAAGATCTGGGCCCTGCCTCATCTGAGGCAGGGACTGACTATACAAACAACCAATCTCTTGTGGATAAACTTGTATTATGAGATCAGATTAGGTAGAGATATTAAGTTAGTATAATTGTTTTACCTTTTATTTTCTTAAGCTCTCTTCCTGACTCATTTATATTGTGATTCTGCCTTGATTGGCCATATTATCACTTAGAATTATAGTGTGCTCAATAAATTAGTGGTTTTTTGTTTGTTTGTCTGTTTTTAAATCTAAATGTGTGTGATCTTCAGAGGATGTGAGTGAAGAAGGCTGGGCATGATCAATTTCTTTGTTAAATTGAGAGATTTGAGTCTATGGTGATTGGGAGTGGGTCCCAAACTCTGTAACAGTGGCTTCCATGATGGTATGCGGGGGTGGGGGTGCTTTCTTGGGGACCATTCCTTGAGTAGCCAGAGGGTATGTGGGACTGATTGCATGCAAGAGTCAGGAGTGGATTGACTCAGGAGTGAGTGGTCATCTGGCGAAGCTGGGTGAATCAGGGTTCAGAAGTGGGAATCAGGAGAACACACAGCAGCACAGTGCACCGGATCTGGGGAGCAGCCTGTCACACCTATTCACACACCACATTCTGTCTCCTTCTGAGGCCAGTCTTCTCTTACTCACCCTACCACCAATGGATCTTATAACCCTTCCCTTTATACCCCTGAATGCTGCCATTGTCTTCAGAGGTTTGCTAAAAAAAATAGACAGTCACTGACCAACGAGTTTCCAATCTAAACACAAGATGAGAGACAATGGATGGAGATTGACAGAGCACATGAAACAGTGGAATAGTACAATAATCTATGCAATCATTCTTGTCAACATTTGCAAATCTCTTGTTATTCTTTTCGCTTTGTAGTCAGATCCAGGCTGTACAATAATATGTATTGTGATCTTTTTGAGGAAGGCTGGGTTTATTTGCTGGCACAGAAGGAACTCTCAAGGGCTTCTCAATGCCCTCAGAGAGCTTTGGAACAAAGCAATTTGCTCCTCGCTGGTGAGGAGGAGGGCATCTGCTCAGAGCAGAATGATGATAAAAAGGCTTCTTTGCTGCAGAGTCATCAAGCATTTCAGAATAACATGAGCTTGCACCCTGACTCTTATCTAAACAAGCTAGAGGTCCTGGTATTCTCCCAGTGGTTTGACTTTTTTTGTTTCTGTTTCCAGTCAGCCTTATAATATGTCAGCTTGAAGGAGGATTGCACCCAAACAGGTATGATCTTGATGATCAATCTTCAGAATTTTCAAATATGTGAAGACATGCCACTTTTCTTTTTCTTTCTTTCTTTCTTTCTTTCTTTCTTTCTTTCTTTCTTTCTTT
>ML681991.1:46734781-46754532 GCA_007922195.1 Podocnemis expansa
TTTCTTTCTTTCTTTCTTTCTTTCTTTCTTTCTTTCTTTCTTTCTTTCTTCATGACAATAAAGATAAACCAAGTTGAGCTGGAGACATAGAGGGTACAGCAAAGACTGTGATAATGATACAGGAAATATCTTTAGTCTTATCAGACCAACTGACAAATCTAATGTGTCTTCTCAGAGGGGACTAGCATGGAATTTTCCAAAGGAACCCACAGATGTTAGGTGCCCAACTCTCAGCACATTTCAGTGGGGTTTGGGTACCTAACAACCTTAGCCCTCTTTTTTAATCTCAGCTGTGTTATAGGTGAGATTAGTGCAATGTACACAACTGAAAGTGTCTTTATGAAGCATTTTGATATGTGCAATACAGTTGAGATTTATTTACCAAAACTTCATTTAACACTGAATTAGAATCAGTGGCATGATGTCCCTAGACTCCACAGATTACCCAATAAATAATAATAATAATAATAATAATAATAATAATAATAAGTAAGATAACATTCCCAGCCCAATTATACTATGGAAAGTACAAGTAAACACAAAGGGATGGCACAAGAGGCTTTCAAAACTAAGAAAACCAAGTATCTGATAAAATGGCATTGCTGTAATTCCCGGTTTAGACAGCACAATGATAGGGACAGTACAGGATCTTTAATATATTCAAATGTTCTCTCTATTTTACCACATTAAAGAGGATCTCCTCATACTAGTGTCTTGGAACCTTCCATTTCAAATCAGTACCAATAGCTAAAGCCCCTCTGGACTTCATGGAGTTCCTGATACTACTTTTTTTCAGAGTTCTACGTGGACTAAATATTTGTTTGTTTGTTTGTTTTTTGGTCTGGAGATTTTCAGATTTTATTACACATGCATACAGACACAAATGAATGTGCTCACACCTGTATCTATGCCCATGAGACGCACGTGCACACACATACACACACACACATTTTTAAGGGGGAAGAGGATGTCAGCCCTCTGCTGGTCATTTCCCACAGACAGACACACTCTGCCTTCATCTGTTCTCCTGTGGTAGGCTGTCCAAAAATGCCAGAAATATCTAGTTCTTACATATCACTTTTCATCAGCAGGACTCAGGAAGATTCCAAAAATCGTAGTATTTAAGGCTAGAAGCAACACCAGCACAGCCTGTCTGACTGTCTGGCTGTCTCTGGCCAGCAGCACCTCCCAGCACCAGCACACTAATCCCCCAAACCAGACCAAAGTTTTACAGTCCCCAAAAACATAGATTAGCATGTGCCACAGGGAGAGAATAGAAGGAATCAAAGTTCACCGCTGTCCAGGGCACCCACGCTGACAGGATAATGATTGAGATGTACACCACTGTGTTATTTCCATTATACTTATGAGGAAACTCAGGCACAAGGCACTCACCTGACTTGTCCAAAGTCATCAAACAGGCAAGTAACATAGCTGGAACTAGAACCCAGGAATCTTGAGTCCTTTCCCACCACTAGGTTTCACTACCACAATTAGGAAGCTCTACAGTTGAAGGAATGGGTGGGGTGGGAAAATCACAATCAAGCTCCACAGCAGCCCTGACCTACATTGTGAAGATGCCAGCTCAATATGCCTAGGTAAAGGAATATCAGTATTGTAACCCACTGGCCAGTGAGTGTGACACACAGTCCTCTCACTGACTGACTGAGAAAGCTTTTGTTGTAACTCTGAACATGAGCCGTATTGGTTTGCAGCTCTTATACTCGTATTCTCCCCAAGCTGGGATCCATCATGAAAACTCTTTGCCCTGGGTGTAGGGAAGGGGAGCTTACCTCAGAGATTCAGTCAGCATGGGGAAACCTCTGCTGTGAATTGTGATGTTAAAGAGATGTATCTGTGAGGTGAGCATCACATTATCCAACCCTCAGGAACTGAAATTTCATCCATCTTCCTGTGGCTCGTGGCTCCTTACCCTCCTTGCAGTTGCACCAGTTTGTTTGCCCAGTCAAAGGAAAGCAGCATCCTCTCACTCACAAACAAAGAAGCAAACAATCAAAACCCCTTTTGACTGATTTACTGAATGCCTTGCCTTTCAGCAGAGAGGTAGGTGAACTTTATGTGTGCTCCACACAGTATTTTATGGGTTCCCAACTCAAATGGGAAACTCATTGTCGCAGGCAATGTACGCACACAGAGCATACACCAGACGCTGCCCTGAAAAACAATTTGAGAAGGCAAGACCGAAAAATAAGGTGGGAGCAGAAACTCATGCACTGGTCAGAGCAATGATTTGCTTGTGATCACCAAGAAGGTCAGTGGCAAAGATGAGATAAGAGCCCTGATTATCTGATTTCCAGTCCACTGTCCAAGAGCAAAACAGACACTTCATGACTGGCATCATACAAATTCAAAACCCTTAGAATCATAGAATCATAGGCTGTGTTCTCACACAGGGGGTTATTTTGATACGGTTGTTTCGAAACAACCGTATATCGAAATAACCCTTATTTCGGAACAACTTATTTCGAATTAACAAAATGTTAATTTGAAATAAGGGGAAAAAGCAGGAATTGAAATAGCGGGTTCACAATGTGAACTTGCTATTTCGGTACCTGTGGCAGGGGGCTGCGGCAACTCACCCTGCAGCCCCAGAAAGGGGGCTGCAGCCACCGGCGGGTGGGGGGGTGAGCGGCTGCGGGGTGCTGGAGCCATCCGCCCGAGCTGCCTCCAAACCCTGCCAGCGGGTCGGGGGCGCCAGCCAGGGCTGCCCCGCAACACCGCCAGCGGGTCGGGGGAGCGGGGCTCAACCAGCAGCCCGGGCTGCCCCCCCCCCCCCGGCACCACCAGCGGGTCGGGGGTGCCGGGCTCAGCTGAGCAACTTCTGTTGTTTCGAAATAAGGAGGCTGTGTGAACACAGCCATAGGGTTGGAAGGGACCTCATAGGCCATCTAGTCCAACCCCCTGCCAGAGGCAGGACCACTCCCACTAAACCATTCCAGTCAAGGTTTTGTCCACCCGGGCCTTAAACACCTCCAAAGATGGAGACTCCACCACCTCCCTAGGCAGCTCATTCCAATGCTTCACCACTTGCCTAGTAAAAAAGTTTTTTTTAATATCCAGCCTCGACCTCCATAACCGCAACTTGAGACCATTGCTCCTCGTTCTGTCCTCTGTTACTACCGAGAACAGTCGAGCTCCATCTTCCTTGGAGCATCCCTTCAAGTAGTTGAAGGTTGCTATCAAATCCCCCCTCAATCTTCTCTTCTGCAGACTAAAGAAGCCTAATGCTTTCAGTCTTTCCTCATAGGGCTTGTGCTCCAGCCCTTTGATCATTTTGGTTGCCCTCCGCTGAACTCTCTCTAGCATGTCCCTGTCCTTTTTGTAGTGGGGAGCCCAAAACTGAACACAGTATTCTAGATGTGGCCTCACCAGTGCAGAATAGAGGGGAAGGATCACATCCCTTGATCTGCTGGTAACACTTCTTTTGATGCAGCCCAGTATGCCATTGGCCTTTTTGGCAGCAAGAGCACACTTCTGACTCATATCTAGCTTCCCATCCATCATGACCCCCAGGTCCTTTTCTACACTGCTGCTACTTAACTGAATGTCCCCCAGCCTGTAGCAGTGCATGGGGTTTTTCCATCCCAAGTGCAGGATTTTACACTTGTCCTTATGAAACCTCATAAGATTTCTATTGGCCCACTGTTCCAATTTATCTAGGTCTCCCTGAATCCTGTCCTTGCCCTCCAACGTGTCTACTGGTCCCCCCAGCTTGGTGTCATCCGCAAACTTACTGAGAGTGCAGTCTATTCCATCATCCAGATCATTGATGAAAATGTTGAACAGAACCGGCCCCAGGACCAACCCCTGGGGCACACCACTCGTGACTGGTTGCCAGCTAGACATGGATCCATTGATTCCTACATGCTGAAACCGTTGATCTAGCCAGTTTTCTATCCACTTTATAGTCCACCTGTCCAACCCATACTTCCTTAATTTGCCAATGAGAATGCTATGGGAAACTGTATCAACAGCCTTGCTAAAATCAAGGTATATCAAATCAATGGTTCTTCCTGCATCCAGAAAACCAGTCACCTGCTCATAGAAGTAAACAAGATTGGTCAGGCATGATTTACAGATAGAAAGAGATAGAAAGAGAGAAACAGATAGAAAGAGAGAAACCTGAGAGATACAAACATCTTGGGATGTTGTATAACTCTCAAACATCCATAACTCAGAACAAATGCTTACGGTTGTTCCTTCAAATATCCTTAACTGAACATTGTCTGTATGCAACTTGGAAACTAAAATGCAGAAGAAAACTGCTGCTTTTAACCATCATGATTTAAATGACCAAGAACAGTTAATTTTCCTTGCCAAATCTTTTCCTTTTCTTTTTCTAGTAGTTTATGTTTCTCAGTACTGTACAGGATCAGCTTCCCTTTAACCCAATCTCCATTGCTGATTGATTGTGCACTTTCAGTTTAAAATGATGTGTGGTAAAACAGTGAATTCATAACTCCAGTGTTGAAAACTCTGAAGTTCTACTGTATTTTTTTTTTTTGCTTGATTGGATGATATGCATGATAAAGAGGGATAAATGGATTAATAGAAGGATATATGTATGTGTATGTATGAAGATTAGAAAAGAAAGAAAGAAAGAATGCAGATGCATGTGTGGAGTTTCAGGGCTCAGGGTATCCAGGGCTGAAGTATATTCATAGAAATGTTAGCACAATGGCTGAATTATCCAGATCTGTGTGCAGGGGTGGGATGTTCATTTTTCACAGATTTTAACAAGAAACAAGCCTATGAATCCCTAAGGAGATTGGAAAACCTCAGCTTGCTGTTCTTATGCCTCTTTTTATTCTTCTTTTCTCCCCTCTCAACCCTGCAGTGATGGAGAACCAGACCGTGGTGAGTGAATTCATGCTCATGGGCCTAACCAGTCTCCAGGGATTGCAACACTTTCTCTTTGCCCTCTTCCTGCTTCTTTATATAGCCAGCATTGTAGGCAATGGTGCCATGGTAGCTCTGGCATTGGCTGAGCCTCGACTTCACACCCCCATGTATTTTTTCCTAGGAAATCTCTCCTGCCTGGATATTTGCTATTCCACAGTTACTCTGCCCAAGATGCTAGCTGGTTTCCTTTCAGAGCATCAAATCATTTCTTTCACTGGATGCCTGGCTCAGCTTCACTTTTTCCACTTCTTGGGCAGCAGCGAAGCTGTGCTCTTGGCCATCATGGCTTATGACCGCTACGTGGCCATCTGTAACCCGCTGCGCTACAGGCTGATCATAAACCCAAGGGCCTGCCTGCTCCTAGCAGTAGCCACCTGGACCACTGGCTTTCTGCATGCCCTGATGCACACAGTCATGACCTCCCAGCTGCGATTCTGTGGTCCCAGCTATGTCCACCACTTCTTCTGTGACATTAAGCCCCTGCTGAATTTGGCCTGTGGCAGCACCTACCTCAACCTGACCCTGCTCAATTTCATCACAGGGGGAATTGTAGTCATCCCCTTTATCCTCATCCTCCTCTCCTATCTCTACATCATTTCTTTCCTCCTCCTGAAGATCCAGTCGCAGGAAAGCAGGAGCAAAGCCTTCTCCACCTGTGCCTCCCACTTAACCGTGGTCTCCCTATTCTATGGAGGGGCCATTCTGACCTACGTGCCGCCCTCCTCTGGGGAATCCCCTCAATTGGACATGATGATCGTTCTCCTTTATAGTGTTGTCACTCCTGTCCTGAACCCCATGATCTACACCCTGAGGAACAAGGAGGTGCAGTCTGCCCTGAGGAAAACCCTGCAGAGAAAACTCTTTCCTGACAGAACATGAATAAAGCGAATGTTTTGTCTCTCTCTCTCTGCTTTTGGGAACAGATGTGAGGACTGGGAATATACTGCAGGCATCAGTGGATTGTGGGTAAGACAGTGGAAGGGACGGCTGGGTGTTGGGCAGTGGGGTGCACAGCATAGGGATGATTTTGTCTTTGTGGTTGGTCACTAGAGTTTAAGTGCAGGGACAGCTGTGCATTGTCAGTGTAAACATTGGGTGTTGGTCAATACAGTGCAGAAGGTCCTTGTTCACTGGACATAAGGGAATAGAGCATAGGGAGTATACACAGTGCACAAAACAATGGACTACCAAGCTCATGGGATGTCTCCTTGTTTCTTACTTAAGCCTGAGGGACAGGTTTGAATAAGTTTCTCTAGCCTTCTATTTTCCACCTCTTCACAACCCTTCACAATATCTCTTCACATTCACTCTGTACTTGAGGATGGAAATGTAGAAGCGTGCTGTGCTGGTTCCATGTTCTTAGGGATTCCCACATCCAGTGGGTATACTCAGCAGAGGGCTTGTCCTATGTTTTCACTGGGACTGGCTTGAATGCAGGTATTTCATTTGAAATCAAACACTGACATTTGCTTTCATTCCTCTGTGGAAGAAAACTTAAATTTTTAAAACATTTTCCTCACCATCAGGGGGACGAGCCCAGGGAAAGTAATGGAAAAACAAATCTTGAGTTCAACTGATAAAGATGTTCAGGGTCATAGTATAATGCCCATCCTGTGGTTTTATGTAAAACAGATCTTGTCAAACAAGCCTGATGTAATTGTTTGACAAGATTAGAAGTTTGGATGGTAGTTCGGATGGTAAAGGTAATATGTAGACACATTAGGGGCTTTGGTGAAGCATTGAATTTAATTTGACACAATATTCTGATTTTAAAATGAGTGCTACAGATTATAACTAAATAAAATATCACATCCTTAAGAACCAGCTAACTGACTGCTCTCAAAAATACTTGCTGACAGGACTCATTGTGGAATGGGCCTTTTTGTTTTTAGTGGGGTTCTGAATGGACCATTATTGAACCCTAAAGCTATGCAACATTTATGTCAATAATCTGGAATTCAATATAAAATATCTGGGCATCAAATCTGTTGATGACACATACAATGGTGGGGGGGGAGCTGGACCTGGTCAAACAAAGCTTATTTATAATAGCACCAAATGCAAAGATATACCTCAAGGAACCAGGAATGCAGGACAGTTTACAGAATGAGAGACTGAAGCCTGGGAGATAGAATTGAATCTGCAGTCAATGATTCAGAAAATGATCTAGGAGTCAGAATGGACAAGCATTTCAGCATGAGCTCCTGGTACTGTCTAAATTAATTTAAATTAATTACTTTATTTCAACACCAAGGAAACCATTTGGGATCTATCACTCAAGTAACCATTGCATAACATATACCAGTGATTCCCAACCTTTTTGCTGCCATGGCACACCTTGATACCTTCAAATTTTTCGAGGCACACCACTATTAAAAACCTACAAATATTCAAATTAATTTAAATTACTTATAAATATTCATGAACCACAGCACAGTTTCGGAAATGCTGCTATGTGGGGTTGTAGGGGTAGCAGAGCAGGGGTGGCAAAACAGGGGAGCTCAGGAGTTGTTTGCAGTGGCAGGAGTGAGAATGGGGAGCAGAGCAGGGCAGGGGTGGCAAAAGAGGACAAGGGCAGCCATGTGGGGAACAGCACAAGGGTGGCAAGAGAGGAGCGTGGAAGGGAGGAACAAGAGTGGCTTTGTGGGGGGGGGCAGGGGAACCTAGGGAGTGGGAAGGTACAGCAGGGGAGCATGGTGCAGCACCGACTTTCCCCTTCTCCACAGTGGCTCCCTGCCACCCAGGGCAAATCCCCACCTGCTCCCTCCCACCCCAGTGGGTCTTATTGTCCCCTTCCCCAGCCCCTTGCTGCCTGTGATGGACCTTCCCATCACTGAGGGGCCAGAACTAGCCCTCCAGCCCCCAGCTACCCCCACACTCAGCCTCCGCAACCCCCCAGCTACACACACCCCCAACCAGACAGCCACCCCACACCCCCAGCTACACACCCTCTGCTACACATCCACTCCCCCCCTGTGCTACACACACACATCTGCCCCACACAACCCCCAGCAGCCCTCCCCCCAAAAGCCCTTACCTGGCTGTTTGCAGACTGACTGACACAAGCTGCACTACTTTGCAGGGGGACATTCACACACTCCTGGCCTCCCCCAGCTCTCTGCTGGCTTGCCTTAAGGTGGAGCCAGGTTTAAGGTGGAGCCACCGGAACTCTGCATTTGGGCTGTTCCTGCTATTTTAGGGGGACCCCTGAAACTCTGCATTCCAATGCCTTCCTCTATTATTAGGGGGCAGGAATGCTGCCTACCTAAAAATAGGGCACCCTGGAATTGTGCTCTGGTGCCTTCCCCATTACTTTAACCCTGCCTTTTCCCAGCCCTGGACAGCCCATGTGGCTGGGATGAGCAGAGAGGGAACTTTAACTTCAGCTCTCAGGAATGCTCATGGCACATCTTGGGTGTTGCTGCAGCACACCAGTGTGCCCCGGCACACTCGTTGTGAACCACTGGCCTATACAACAACAAGCAGAAATTATGAAGACCTGTTGAGTCATAACTAAATACAAAATTACATAAGTGAATAGGAGTAATGAATTTAGGGGTATGCCTACACTTCAATAAAAATCCTTGCTTGGTCTCACAACCAGGGCTTCAAACTGCAATTTTATATTCTTGCAGGTTATATCACATAAACATGAGTTAGTTGAACTGCACCAGCTGTAGGTCTTTTATTGCAGTTTGGACAGACCCACAATCATTTACATGTATTTGACAGATTTTGGCACTTCTTCAGATTTAAATAGAAATCGTGTCTCATATTTTTACTGTTTTTCACCTAACATTGAAATGATCTTTAGGATAAAGTGATGTTTCACCAGAAATCATCCACATAAATTAATTATTTTATTTCAACACCAAGGAAAACAGTTGGGATCTATCACCCCACTAATCATTGCATAACATTTACAACAAACAGAAATTATGAAGACCTGTTCAGTCATACTATACAAAATTGCATAAGAGAAACTGACACCAAGGTGAGAGACAATATATTTACTGGTAACAACCCATTACTACCCTCTGGGATTCAAGAGCAGTGTTATGTAAAACACAGAGTTTTCTCCGTTTAGTCAGAGTAAAGAACCAAATGAAGCTTATAACTAAAATCTTGAATTCCACTGTATGGAATACAAAGCACATAGACTCAGAGACTCTGAGGTCAGAAGGAACCAATATGATCATCTAGTCTGACCTCCTGTAGAGTGCACAACACAG
Organism: Podocnemis expansa; assembly: GCA_007922195.1. Taxonomy (NCBI): domain Eukaryota; kingdom Metazoa; phylum Chordata; order Testudines; family Podocnemididae; genus Podocnemis; species Podocnemis expansa. Next base: position 46,743,937 of record ML681991.1, read on the forward strand.
ATCGTCACTCTTACACACCTGTAATAAACCCTAACCAACGACTGAGTTATTGAGGTCCTCATGATTTAAAAATTTTCAGGTACAATGAATTCACCAGCAAGCAAGGTGTGCCCCCACGCTATAGAAAAACTAGAGAATCCCCCAGAGCCTTTGCCAATCTGCCTTACAGGAAAAATCCTTTTTAACCCCAATTATAGCTATCAGTTAAACCCTAAGCATGGAGCCAAGATTCACTAGCCAGACACTCAAAAAATAATTCTCTTTAATAGCTCAGACCTCATCCCATCTAATGTGCCATCTCAGGTCATTTGGCATATCTGCCACCAGTAGTCAAAGACTGGCCAATTACCAAACTGTGTGTCCCAACATACCACCCTCTCTATAAATTTATCAAGCTCAGTTTTGAAGCCAGATAGGGTTTTTGCCCCAAAGCTCCATGTCAAGTGCTTTTCCAGAGCTTCACTTCTCTAATGGTGAAACTTGAGTCTAATTTCACAACTAAACTTTCCAATGGCCAGTTTATATCCTGATGGCCAGTTTATATCCCATGAGAGCTGTGATTCTACTTGGGACAGTAGTATGTACCAATTTTCACTCACTGATAATGTAGCCAATGCAAAATGCAGTACATGCCCTTAGCACCTCCCACTAATATTACTTGGGAGCATCCTATATGCTAACTGCTTCTAGTTATACCACAGAGACTTTGTCTATATTGATTGGCAAATTTGGCTGCAGTCAACCAGAATTATGCACACTTCTCTAAGATCTTGCATTCACATATGGCAGCAAATTTGTTACCATCAGTTCAAACTTTCTGATCACCATATCGGATCTGTGAGGACCAGGTCAGCCAATCAGAAAGTCAGCCCCTGAACACAACCCCAACAACTGGGTAGAGCTTAGGCAAAGGGAGGAGCCATCCTATGATTCAGCTCAGTGGACATGCTCAGAGTAGGGAACTTGAAAACAGATCCAAAATTATTTTAAGTATCTTGTGTATGTCCCTTAGACTGCCACTGAAAAGGCCAGGCAGCACAGACCTGCCTTATATAGTTTGTTTAGTGTACTTCTTCTTTCCCATTTGCCATCTCCACTATGCTGCACCTCTGGGTAACGTGTATTTGTCAACACAGCACCATGCTTTTTCTGAGGGTATTTTATTAGATTAACTTCTGAATCAATTCTGTGGGTCTTCAGTTCTTCTCAATTGAACTAGACAAATCTATCCAATGGCAGTGAATTTGTCTGTGTAGACATAGCTATTAACTCATTCTCACATAAATCACTCCCCCCCAATTTCTTTGAGCACCATGCATTTACTGATCACTTTTCTCAGGGCTAATTTGACCTTTTTATTTCTAAGGCTATATATAAGGGGATTGGCCATGGGAGTCAGGACTGTGTAGAAGAGAGAGAACACTTTGGTCAGTTCTCTCAGGGTCTCAGTGTCTGGTAACACATAGACAATGATCAGAGTCCCATAATAGATTGTGACCACAAGGAGATGAGAGGAGCAGGTGGAAAATGACTTTCTCTTGCCAGTGATGCCAGGGATTCTCAGGATGGTAGAGATAATAAAAACATAGGATGACAACGTTAGTAGAAATGGAGGCAGGGTGAATACAGAAGAGAGTATAAAGGTCACCAGTATGATCAGGCTGGTGTCACTGCAGGAAAGCTTAATCATTGGGGTGAAATCACAAAGGAAATGGTCAATTTCATTGGGACCACAGAAGTATAATTGGGACATTAAGCCTGTTGCTATGGTTGTTGCCAGAAATCCACTGATCCAGGACACAGCTGCTAGCTGGAGGCAGATTCTGCCATTCATAAGACCAGTGTAGTGTAGTGGTTTGCATATTGCTAGATATCGATCATAGGACATTACTGCTAGGAGATAACATTCAGAGGCTGTAAAGGAACCAAAGAAAAAATTTTGTGCAAGGCAGCCACTAAATGAAATGGTCCTTTCCCCAGTCGAGAGACTGACCAGCATCCTGGGCAGAATGGTGGAGGTGTAGCAGGTCTCCAGGCATGATAAGTTCCCCAGGAAGAAATACATGGGGGTTTGAAGGTGTTGATCAGCCACAATTAATGCAGCCATAAGGATGTTCCCAGCCATGGTCAGAATGTAGATCACCAGAAATGGTAGGAAGAGAAGAATTTTCAGCTCCAAGTGATTTCCAAATCCTAGGAGGATGAATTCCGTGACAGATGTTTGATTTTTCCCTGGTCCTGTAGCCATAAGTTGTATATAGATTCTGTCTCCTTTTTCAGTGAAATTTTCTAACAAGAAACAAAAACAAATAAACCTTGAAAGAGTTTACTGTGCAATTAGACTTGATGTATTTCCATCCATATGAATTTAGGATATTTCAAAACACGAACACCGTTTTGCTTACATAATTGCAGAGAGTAGAGTAACCACTTCAGTTACAGTCTTTCTACAAAATTTTAGAATAGAAAAATTCATATTTTTCTGCCACAGTGAGTGGCCACACTGTTACTATATCTGCCTTTTGCCTACCATGTTGTTGTTGTTATTTATGAATGCCTAGATTAAAAGGCCAGACCGGTTCATATATCAAGGACAGATTCCTTTTAAAATAATTTCAGTGGATGACTTCAAGATTCATTTTTAAATATGTTTTCAGTTTTTATTGATCTAAATTTTTGAAATTGCAGGATATACTGCAGGGATCAGACAATGTTTGGGTCAGAATAATTGTTTAATAATAGTAGATGTTGAGATTCAAAAATACCAAAATCCAACACAACAGTTTGTAACCATTCCCTAACTTGTACATTTGTTCGGTATTTTTCTTACCTTTGTTTGGATTCTTCATCAGACCAGCTGGGCATTGAAAAATATCCCAGCTTGTGGTAGGCCACACTATTAATATATATTAGCTTTAATAAGTTTCTGATTCTCTAATGCTAAAGCTATTACCACTTTTGCACAATGTTGGGGGACACATGACAAGGGTGAACAAAACTGAAGAGGAAATTCAATTAACCAGCATAATTGTCAAACATTTATATATACAATATATATCCTGTGTGCTTAATACATATTAACATGGTGTAAATAATATGCATTACAGATATACTGTCTAAGAAGAGCATATACATCAAACTTGGGAGTACCTGCATTATTTCATATGAATATTGCACATGGTTTTCTGTTAGTCTAACATGTATTGTTTGCTATGGTGTGAACTCAAAAGGATGTGGGAGGAATTAATCTAGGAAAGGGAACACAATGATCTAGCTAAGGACCATCCCAGAAAAAATAAAAACAAACAAACAAACAAACAAACAAACAAAAAAACTCACATACAATATCCAGGTAACTACTCAGTGAAGTTACACAGTTGTTTTACTAAGGCTGGTAAGTGAGAAATCAAAAGACACTAGCCACATAAAGTTCATATTGAAACACAGAAAGTGGATTTGCAGGCATGAAATAATCTCTCAAACTCAGAAGACAAAAACAATTCTTTGTTCTTTTAACCCATTTTCCTAAATGCTGCATACTGTTACTCAAATAAACTTTGACTTTGTTTTGAAGAGGTTTCTGTATCACAGCAAACTCATTCTGTTACAGACTCAGGAAAGGAAATCTACAATGAGCTAAATTTAGGGTGGATCTGCCAGGATAAAACTTTTGGTACTAACAGGATTGGTACCTGGAGAATTGGAGAGTGTGTGGATTGTATGACCTTACCTAAGTGAAGGGAAAGCATGATTCAGTTACTTCACGGAGTGTGTCTGGGGATCTGGAGACAGTGTATACAGGGAAAGCCTACTCAGGACCATGAAAGCAAATCCTCCAGAAAAGCAGTCAACCTTGAGCTTGAAGACATCAAGAGACAGAGAATCCAACATTTCCCTTGGTACTATATTCTAATAGTAAATCTCCTTCACTGTCAAAAAATATATTTCTTTTTTTCTAAACTGAGTTCATCTGTCCTCAGTCTCCATACACTGGCTCTGTATTATGTCTTCTTCTGTTAGATTAAATAGCTTTTAAGTACCTGGTATTTTCTTCTACTGCAATAATAGAACATCAGGGAAGGAAGGAACCTCAGAATGTTAGTACCCTGCTAAAAGTAGGACCAATGCTGACTAACTCGTCCCAGTGAGAGAATTGTCAATTCTAGCCTTGAAAAAAAACTTATGATAATTGAGTTTCAATTACCTCCCTATGTAACCAAGTCAACTTTCAATCTTCTTTCTGATAAATAAATCAGTTTTAGCCCTTTAAAGTATTTCCTCCAGCCTTCACACATTTGCAGCTCTTTTCTGCACCCTCTCCAATTTTTCAAAATCTTTTTTTTTTCTTAAATATGGACAACAGCAGGAGTAGGTGAAATTTGGTTTTACTGATGCCTAATAGAGAGGCAAATTTACCACCATATATCCACAAACCTCTTCCTCGCTTATACATCCCAGGACCCCATTTGCCCTTTGTGTCATGACATAATACTAGGTGGCCTGGTTGAACTTTTGTACAATATGACCCCCCTAAACTTTCTGTGATGGTCACAAGCGTCACACATCCATGTACAAAGGGAATGCTCCTAACCACCTGCCACAGATCCCTCTCAGCTTTGTACCCTTAGTCACACCCCAACAGCCCTGAGATTCATTCTACCCCTAGCTGCAAGCTGTAACCTTGGTCATGTGGAAGAGTTGATTGCAGAAAATACTGCAGGCAGGACTTAGAGCTACTCTCTTTTGTGCCTGAGTTCAGCAATTTTAAGAGCAGTGATTAAACCTACCAAGAGAAGAATGAGAAATGACAAAGAGCAATACATGAACAAGCAACTTCTTTACCTCCAGGATTCTTCAGGCTACTCTAATACCCAACATCACAACTTTTCTCTCTGTAAAATCCCCAGTATTTAATCCAAGAATGATCAGGGTTATCACTAATCTTCAACAGAAAGTGACAGCCTCTCCCTGATTGATGAATTGGTGTGAGGCTCAGGATCTAGTTTCCACCTTCACTCTGCTCTTCTCTCAGGAAAGACCCCTCCATTTTGCAAAAGCCTCTCTTGTTTCTTTCTTGATACATGCTGCCGTGAAGGAGACACAGAACCTTAGTTCCAGCTGCTCTGGATTTTCACCGAGGTTATATGGGACAGCAGCCTCAGCCTGGCTCTGGCTGCTTCGATCTCCCCTGAGACTGCTGCTAACATTGGTTTTAAAATTGCCCTTGTGGGAGAAATCAATTCTTTGTTGCTTGTTAAAACAAAGTAAACATCAAGACCATGTCAATCCCCACTGAAACATTTAGGGAATCTTCCTTTATGCCATCCCTTGTCCATGGTGTGTACCTCACAAGACTCCTTGACTATGTTGTTCAGCTCTGTCTGACCCACATCAAAAAGGATATACAAAAACTAGAAAAGGTCCAGAGAAGGCCAACAAAAGTGATCAAGGCTATGGAGTGGCTTCTATCCAAGGGCAAACTAAAAATTAAGACAACTGAGATTAGAAAAGAGATGACTAAGGGGGGGGGTATGATAAAAGTATGTACATTCACAAATGGTATGAAAAAAAGTGGAGAAGTGTTATTTAACCTTTCACTGATTAAAAACAAAACAAAACAAACAAAAAACAGCAGTCACCTGATGAAATTAATAGTCATCTGACTTGATACAAATAAGTGAAATTACTTTAGCACAGAACACATCCCTGGAACTCATTGTCATGTAATGTTGTGATGGCCAAAAGTATAACTGGTTAAAAATGAACTGGATAAGATAATGGAGAATCAGTCCATAAATGTCCATAGTGGTAGCTGTGTTAGTCTGCATACAGCAGACACAGTGAGAATCCTGTGACTCCTTAGAGACTAACAAATTTCTTCAGAGATAAGCTTTCATGGGCTCCAACCCACATTGTCAGATGCATGAAGTGGAAACTGCAGTTGAGAGGTATATATACCAGGGGTGGCCAAACATGTGGAACTCAAGAGCCACGCAAGTTGATTATTAAATCTTCAAGAGCCGCACTGAGGCATATAGCTATATACTTTTGCCTAATAAATTGATTTGTTGACATTCTTTGAGAACCGCACTTTTTGATTCAAGAGCCACATGAGGCTCCCGAGCTGCAGTTTGGCCACCCCTGATATATACACATGCCAGGATGGAGAAGGGCAAGTGTTAGCAAAGTCATTTTTGTTAGGGTAGATGAGGCCCATTCACACCACTTGATTAGAAGGATGAGAATGTGTGGACAGGGATAATTACTTTCTTTGATGTGCTATCCATTCCAGGTGCCCATCCAGACCTAGTCTGATGGTGTTGACTTTGCAAATCAGCTCCTGCTCTGCAGTTTCATGCTGAAGTCTGTCTTTGAAGTTTTTTAGTTGAAGTATGGAAACTTGCAAGTCTACAACTGAGTGTCCAGGCAAATTGAAATGTCTTACTGCTGGTTCATGGATGTTGCCATTTTTTTATATCCAATTTGTGTCCATTTATCCTCTTGTATAAGGACAGTCCAATTAAGCCCATGTACATGGCAGAGGGTCATTGCTGACACATGATGACATATACCACATTAGTAGATGTGCAAGTGAATGAGCTCCTGATCGTGTGGCTGATATGGCTGGGACTTGTGAAGGTATAAATGGAGTTGATGTGCAGACAGAGTTGGCAATGGGGCTTGTTGCAGGGGTAGATTCCTGAATTAGTCTTCTTACTGTATCGTATCCCGTTAGTTGGTATTTGCTTAAGGTTGGAGGATGGTCGGTAAGAAAGGATTGGCTTGCCTCCCAAGGCTTGAGAGCATGGGGGATCATCTTCAAGGATAGCTTGTAGATCTCTGCTGATGTGTTGGATGGATTTTAGGTGGGGGTTGTACATGACAGCCAGTGGTGTTCTGTTGTTTTCTTCGTCAGGTCTGTCCTGTAGCAGGTGAATCCTGGGTACTCATCTGACTTTGCTGTTTTGGTGTGGTTTTTGTTCTCTTCCCTGTAGACAGTGGATATTGTAATATGTCCTAGATGGAAGCTGGAGGAATGTAGGTATGTATTGTGGTCAGTTGGTTTTCAGTATATGGTAGTGGTTCTGTGTCCATCTCTTATTCATATTGTAGTGTCCAAGAAGTGGATTTCTTGTATGCTCTGGTCTAGGGTGAAGTTGATGGTGGAGTGGAAGTTATTGAAATACCAGTGGAATTCTTCAAGGGACTCTTTCCCATGGGTCCAAATGATAAAAATGTCATCAATGTTATGTAGGAAAAGGAGAAGCATTTGGGGATGACATTTGAGGAATCAATGTTCTAGGTCAGCCATAAAGATGTTAGCATACTGTGGGGCCATGTGGGTAGCCAGGGCCATGCCACTGACTTGAAGGTATATATCATTTCCAAATCTGAAGTAACTGTGGGTCAGGACAGTCACAAAGTTCAGTTACCAGGTGTGCTGTGTCATCATCCAGGAAAATGTTCCTGACAGCTTGCAGCTTATCTTTTTGAGGAATGTTGGTGTAGAGAGCTTTTACATCCACAGTGGCTAAGATGTTTTTGGTTTTGTTTTTTTTTTATTCTGGGAGATCACTGATGGATTGTAGTTTTTTTTCAGAAAGTCAGTAGTTTCACAAAGATAACTGGGAGTGCTTGTGGTATAAGGCCTGAGGAGAGAGACCAAATAGCCTGATAATCCTCTTGTGAGAATGCCAATGCCTGAGATGATTCAACATCCAGGATTACCAGTTTTGTGGATCTTGAGTAGTAGATAAAATACCCTAGTTGGGGCTCTTCGGGTGTGTCCTATAGATTTGTTCCTGTGCTTCTTCAGGGAGTTTCTTAACCAAATGATGTACTTTCTTTTGGTACTCCTCAGCGCGATCAGAGAGAAGTAGTTTGTAGACTGTGGTGTTATAGAGTTATCTGGCAGCTTCACATTCACAATCCAACTTATTCATGATGACCACGGTCCCTCCTTTCTCAGTCTTTGTGATTATAATGTCAAGAATTGTTTTTGAGGTTGTAGATAGCATTGCTTCTGCATGGCTGAGGTTATGAGGCAAATGATGCTGCTTGTTTACAATCTCAGCTCAGGTACATCAGCAGAAACACTCTGTGTAAAAGTCTAATCTGTTGTTTTAGCTGTCAAGAAGAGTCCATGCAGAAATCTTTGTCTTCCAGCATTGGAAGGAAGGTATCTGTGGGTTAGAATGTTGTTCCATCATCTGGTAGAAATATTCCTTGAGTTGGAAATGGCAAAAGGAGGCTTCCATGTTACCACCAGGGCTGGAACTAGGTCTTCTGGCATGCAGAGAAGCAGTCCTAAAGGCCTGTCCCCACCAACCTGGGAGATGATATGTTCCCAGCAACTCCCAAAATGCAGTGGGGAGCCAGATCTGGCCCCAACTGCTGTCAGTAGTTTGCAGGGAGACAGGTCTTGCCCCAGCTGTCGCCCAGTGGTGGCTGGAGCTCCCCACCACTGGGGACAAATCCAGCTCTCTGCCACCATTGGGGCAGTGGGGAGCTAGAAACATCCCCAGGTGCCACTGGGAGCCCCAGGGGCTGAATTTTAGAGGGATCAGGGGATGGATCTGGCTGAGAACCAATTCTTCTCCTCAGTGGTCACTGGGGTGGCGAGGAGCCTCCATGGGGAGCCACATCTGTCCCCCACACCTTCTAAAATTCAGTGCCTGGGGCTTTGTCCCAGTTGCAGCCCTGGTTACCACAGAACTGTATCATATGCATGGGGATGGTGTGGAAGAAATAGAGTCCCCCAAACAAGACAGACTCTTCAGGCCTCCTGAAAAAGGATAAATGGCCACAAACTGGACACCAAAAAAAGGCAACATCCATAAGTAGGAGAGCACTTCAATCTCCCTGGACACTCAGACTGTGTCTACATTACAAAGCTTAGTTCAGACTTTCTTAGTCCAAACTAAGCAGTTTCCAGTTAATTCGAAGTAAACCCGGGCTAGTTCAAACTAACTGGAAAATTTTTAGTTTGAATTAATTGCAGATCCATCTAAGTAGTGTGTGTGGTAAGTTTGAACTAATAGTTCAATTTGAACTTTTTTAGTTCAAACTAAGCCATAATCTGTATCTATATTGAGAATGGTTAAAACTAAATTTCTAAACAAGTGTTTAGTCCTGACTAATCTAGCAAAGTCATTAGCTGAACTCATTAGCAAAGCTTAGTCCGAACTAAGAAATTTCTAATTTCAAACTAGGCAAAGCCTTGTGTTTACATGGACTAAATTAGTCTAGACTAAGTTTGCTTAGTCTGGACTAATTGTCTAGTGTAGACATAGCCTCAGTAGCAGACTTGAAAGTTGCCATACTTCAAAAAAAAAAAAAATCCACAAATAACAACCCTTCAAAATCAGACTTCAGCATGAAACTGCAGAGCTGGAGCTGATTTGAAGTATTGAAACAATCAGACTGGGTCTGAATAGGGACCTAGAATGGTTAGCACATTACAAAAAGTAATTATCCCTGTTCACACATTCTTACCTTCTAATCAGCTGGTGTGAATGGGCCTTATCAACCCTAACTAAACTGACTTTGCTAACACTTGCCCTCCTCCATCTTGGCATGTGTATATACAGTCTCCTCTTCATGCATCTGATGAAATGGGTTGGAGCTCATGAAAGGTTATGCCCAAAGAAAACTGTTAGGCTGTGTTCACACACACAGGGTTATTTCGAAACAAGTTGTGTCGAAACAACTTGTTTCGAAATAACGCCTTATTTCGAAATAACATACTTCTGTGGAGAAGTGGGAACCCTCTGCTAGATTAGTCAGGGAAGACATGGGTGTTGATCCTCTATCTTTGCTAGGTGCTAGGTGTTTGTTAGGTGATGGGACACAGGTGGGTGATATGAGGTAGAGCCACTAGGGGGCAGGGGGGTAGTGTTTAGGGAGCCTGTACCTGGGACCCCCCGCTGGTCACACTGGATTCAACTGGTTGGGCCAGGCGGCGGAGAGGTGGGCAGAGCTAGGAGGGGAACAAAGGACCGGGGGGAAGGAGGGAGAAGAGGGAAGATGGGGGTCCAAGAGGCAGGACCCTGCCCTGGGGTGTAGCCCTAATCCCCTGGGGGTTTCACTTGTGGTTGTTCTGAGGATGCTGATACCAACTGTCCTTGCTGCTGTATGAACTGGTTTGCTAATAAACCCTCTGATTGCCACACTGGCTGAGAGTCGTTGCTGATTGGGACGATTGGGACCCTCCTGGGGGGAGGAAATCCCCTCCAAGGGAGACCGGACAGAGCAAGGATCTGACCCCCTGAGCCTGGAGTTGGGGGCTGGCTGCATGGAGCGTGGAGACCAGAGGTGCTGGACGGGAGGAGACTCCACCGTGGCAGAGACCTGACTGGCTGTGGACAGAGGGGATCCAGGAGGCTTGTCTGGGGTCTCCATCACAACTTCGAATTAACAAAATGTTATTTTGAAATAAGAAAAAAAGCGGGAAACGAAATAGCAGGTTCACACTGTGAACCTGCTATTTCACTTCCTCAGGGGGCTGCAGGCACCAGTGGGCTGCAGGGCTGCCCAGCGCTGCTCCCCCCCAGTGCCTGCAGAGCCGGGCTGCGGGCACCAGCGGGCTTCAGCGCA
>ML681991.1:46754932-46811716 GCA_007922195.1 Podocnemis expansa
GGCCAGGGTGCTGAGGGGGCAGCCCTTCACCTGTTGTTTCGGAACCTCTTGTTCCGAAACAACATGTTCACACGAGTTGTTTCAAAACAAGTGTTTCGAAACAAGGTTGTTTCATCCCCAAATGGGGTTTAACTTGTCTCGAAACAACACCCTTGTTTCGAAACAACAGGTTCCCGTTGTTTCGAAACAACGGTGTGTCGTGTGAACATGTTTTTTTTTGTTTCGAAACAATGAGGTTGTTTCGAAACAAAAGTGCTGTGTGAACACAGCCTTAGTCTTTAAGGTGCCACAGGATTCTCAAAGTTTTAATCTGTAAATGCTTACTTGCCAAAGTAGTCAAGTATGCAACCTCATGCATGTGGCAACCCCTAACCTTTTACTACCAGAAGCTAAAAGTAGAAAGTTGGTGGATCACTATAATTTCCCTCTTCTATACATTCTGTATGAAGTTCCAATACAGACCACCGTCAGAGGCAGATACTTGCAAGATGGACCATGCTTTGACCCAGTAAGGCAGCTCTTACAGCCTTAGAGTCTAAACCCCTGAACTGCAAAGAAATTTAGGTTCCTAAATCTCTGTTTCAAGCACCTAAACTCCCTGTAATCCAGGAAAATCCTCTTTGTTTTCTGCTGAAGCCTGTAGGTGGGAAACCTCACTCTAAACCTATGTTTCCATTGTAGAAGATCCTTATGTCCTTACATCTCAGACTTCTGGTTTGCACATCATTGTTTCTAGTTTCCTGTTCATCTATATCCTTAAATTTCAGTCTGATTCTCATGCAGGGAAAGTTCCAAAGGGACAGCAGTGTTAATCTACTTCAGAAAAACAAACAAGGAATCCTGTGGTGCTTAAAGACTAACAAATTTGTTTATCACATGAGCTTTTGTGGGAGAAAACCCCACTTCATCAGGTGCTTTGACGAAGTGAGATTTCCTCCAAGGAGAGCTCATGCAATAAATAATTTCTTTAGTCTTTAAGTGCCACAGGGCTCTTTGCTTGTCATCCAGGGAAAAATTCCTCTGATTCAGGCCTTATCTGGCAAGTGAGCCCAAAGTGCACTTGCCTCCAAATAATGGCAAAGAAAGCAACTGACCACCCTTTTAATTACCATCACCCTTCTGGTAAAGTTATTACTCAGACTGTGGGACCTGCCAATTGTGTTCTTCCCTGTTACTTATTTGATGAAAGTATATGACCAAAGGCTCCCTCTAGGTTAACTAAGTACCCTCACTACTAGAGAACATCAAGAACTGGGGGCTAGGTGGCTAGCTGATTTTCTCTCTTTTTCTGTCTGGATCAAGCTTTCACAGACCCCCCTCGGCCTTTTTCTCAGGTACTCTGCTCCCCAAACCACTCACAGATCTCAGCTTCATGCTCCCTTCAGTGCTTTTTAAGGCTATGTCCACACATACATCATTATTTCAAAATAAGTTATTTCAAAATAAAGCCTTTATTTCAAAATAAGTTAATTTGAATTAAAGGAAAGCCTGCTTTCAAAACAGCTGTTATTTTGAAATGGTTATTTCAGAATAAGGCCATTTGGACATGTTGTTTCAAAACAGTTGTTTCAAAACAACATGTCCAAACGGCTTTATTTGGAAATAACCATTTCGAAATAACAGCCATTTCGAAATGAATGGAGTTTAAGCTGTTTTGAAATGATGGTTTTTATTTTGAAATGACAGAGCCCATCATTTCAAAGTAAGAAAAAGTCATGTGGACATTCAGTTTTTTATTTTGAAACAACCATTATGAAATAACAGCTGTTTCGATAGCAGGCCTTCCCTTAATTTGAATTAACATTTTCTTAATGCGAAGTAACTTATTTCGATGTGTGTGTGGACATAGCCCAAGAGATTTGAGAGGTCAGAAGGAGAAGGGATTGGGGTAGAAAGAATTGCTGTATTGTCTGTCTTTGTGGTCTTTGTGCAACTTTGCAATGACTGCTTTAGGTAAGGCACTGTCTGTTTATGAGAGGTTCTACTGCACATTGCAAATGTGTCCCTGGTGCTGGTAAACATGAGACAATGATTCCTTTGTGAGTTAGAGGGATCCAAAAGTGAGGGGTGGTAGTAAGGAGAGCATACAGGAAGGTTGTAAGCATAGTCCTCTCCCCGAATATTTCTTAGGGAAAATAGTCTGTTAACAGATCAGTTTCATCTTGGTTGTTTCATGGTATCCTTTGAAGTTTATAAGATGGTTGAAGTTTCCTATAGTCGTGTCTCCTGGACAAGTGGCATAGACTTCTATAGTGATGCTGAAAGGTTAGCATTCTTAATACAATGAGCTAATACATTTTATCTTAAATCAATAATTTTTTAACTTAATTCAATAAGGGCTATGAAGCATAAATGACAAAAATGCAGTAGTTGTCAGAGGCAGCACAACACTTGTCTTCATCTGATTTTTTTAGGATAGAGGTTTCCGATGGATACCCTGGAGTTTGTTCAAGCAAGAGGCAGGAATAAAAGGGACATCTAAAACAAAAGTCTGGGTGCTTAGTGAAAACTCACCTACATCGACAGAGTTCAGCAGAAACATTTGGGTGGATTGCAGTAGCATCTAAACCTGAGATTTTGACCTGAGATTTTGGTGACTACATTTGGATTTTGTGTACAGGTAGACATGGGGTTCTCCAAAGTATCCAAGCAAGGTAGGTGCCCAACTTCCATAGAGGTTACCTTCTTACTTTGAATGTGGAGTCTTCAGAAGCTCAAACAGAGCTCCACTTTTAAGCTAAAGCACTGACTCCCACATCAGTTACTCAAAAATTTCTGTGAGCATCATGTATATTTTGATGAATTTTCTTAGAGAACCCTTGACCTCTTTGTTTCTCAGACTGTAGATCAGGGGATTGATCATAGGGTTAAGGACTGTGTAGAAGAGAGAGAACACTTTGTTCAGATCTCTAAGTGTGTCAGTGTCTGATAACACAGACTATAACCAGAATCCCATAGAAAAATAACTACAATGAGATGGGAGGAGCAAGTAGAAAATGCCTTTTTCTGCCCACTGCTGGGAGCGATTTTCAGCATGGTGCCAATGATACAAATATAGGAGGTCACAGTTAATAGAAATGTGGGCATTGTGTCTATGGAAGAGAGTACAAAAGTCACCAGTATGATCAAGCTGGTGTCGCTGCAGGAAAGCTTAATCATTGGGGTGAAATCACAAAGGAAATGGTCAATTTCATTGGGACCACAGAAATGTAATTGGGACATTAAACATGTTACTATGGTTGTTGCCAGAAATCCACTGATCCAGGACACAGCTGCTAGCTGGAGGCAGATTCTGCCATTCATAAGACCAGTGTAGTGTAGTGGTTTGCATATTGCTAACTATTAGTCATAGGACATCATGAATAGGAGATAACATTTTGTTGCTACCAAAGAAGTAAAATTGAGTGTTCACTGTTCCATCTAATTTTTCTTAGGCTGTGTGTCGAAAAAAATTCTGTTGTGCAAATAATCGGAACCAGTCTCCAAATTTGTGCAGAGGCCAGTGACTGTGATCAAACTTGTGAGCACAATGATGCAAGTGTGTATGATGTAAATACTATCTAAATTTAATTTTGATATAGTGATAGAATGATTTTGTAAATTATATAACCTTATTTGAAACATGGTACTTGAAACCACCTTCTTAAAGTAGCATAAAATATTACCACTGTTTAATTTTTTTGTGTATGATTTACTTTCTTGTGTGCATGGGCTTTGCAACCTGTGTGTGCGTGCAGATGGACACAGCTTAGAGGGCACTTAGTTGCAGCTGCTAAGAGAGAAATAGTTTTCTCTAGTCAGGAAGCTAGCCAGCATCCTGGGGAGGATGGTGGAGGCATAGCAGGACTCCAAGCAGGACAAATTCCTGAGGAAGAAATACATGGGTATGTAAAGATGCTGATCAATGATAACAAGCGCAGTGATGAGACTGTTCCAAACAACAGTGATAATATAGATCCCTAGAAACAATAGAGAGAGATGTATATGTAGTTCAGGAAGATTCCCAAATCCCATGAGTTTGAATCCTGTGATATGTGTTTGATTATTGCTATCTCCTTCCATTGTGTGGACCAAATATCTTTTTATTTTGAAATAACCAGTGTTATTTCAAAATAAAAGAGAAGTGTAGACATGTCCCTTGTTTGCTTTACTGAGCTAGACTAATCTGACTGCCCCTTTGAATCATAGTTTGAATTCCTTGTGAGTCAGATGGGATCTGAATGGGAGGGGCTATAGTAAGGATTGCCTTACTGGAAGGTCATAAACATGCTCTTTCTTCCCCAGGGTTTCTTAGGGAAAATACTCAGCTACTAGCACTACTCAACAAATTCAGTCTCATGATAGGTGATTGCATTGTGATGTCTTTTGAAGCTCCTAAGTTTTCCCAAGTTTGCAGTATTCACATCTCCTAGACAGGTGTCACAGAAAACCACAGTAATGCTGAAAGGTTAGCATTTTTTACACAATGAGCTTTTAAAACATTACATCTTAATTAAGTAATTTTAATGTAATTCAATAAGGGCCATTAAGCATAATATCTGAAAATGCTGTAGCTGTCACATACAGGAAAATGGCAGTCTTCATCTAATTTTAGGGCTGAGGTTTCAGATGGATGCCCAGAAGCTTGACCAAGGCAGCAGTTAATATAGAAAGAGACAGGAACAAAAGAGACGTTTAAAGCCAAATTTTGGGTCCCTAGTGAAAACTCTTCTACACCTACAGTCAGCAGGAATAGTTAAGTGGATTGTAATAGCATCTAAATCTCCAATTTAGATACTTGCTGGTATGTTTGAACTTAAATTGTATTGGCACACATGCTAATTTCGAAAGCACCTGAGCAGGGTAGGTGCCCAGCTCCCACTTACGTCAGCTTCTGGCTTTGAATGTGGGATCTTCAGCTCTTTGAGCAGAGCTCCACCTTTATGCTAAGCACTTTCTCCTGAATTAATCAACCCTAAATATCTGTGAGACCTGTGCATTTACTGATAAATTTTCTTAGAGCATCCTTAACCTCTTTGTTTCTCAGGCTGTAGATCAGGGGATTGATCATGGGATTCAGCACTGTGTAGAAGAGAGAGAACACTTTGTTCAGATCTCTAAGTGTTTCAGTGTCTGGTAACACATAGACAATAATCAGAGTCCCATAGAAAAGTGTAACTATAATGAGGTGGGAGGAGCAAGTGGAAAATGCCTTTTTCCTCCCACTGCTGGAAGGGATTTTCAGGATGGTGCAGATGATACAAATATAGGAGGTGGCAGTTAATAGAAATGTGGGCATTGTGTCTATGGAAGAGAGTACAAAAGTCACCAGTATGATCAAGCTGGTGTCACTGCAGGAAAGCTTGAGAATTGGGGTGAAATCACAAAAGAAATGGTCAATTTCATTGAGACCACAGAAATGTAATTTGGATATTAAACATGTTGCTATGGTTGTTGACAGAAATCCACAGATCCAGGACACAGCTGCTAGCTGGAGGCAGATTCTGCCATTCATAAGACCAGTGTAGTGTAGTGGCTTGCATATCGCTAAATATCGGTCATAGGACATCATGGATAGGAGATAACATTCTGTTGCTACAAGGACACCAAAGAAGTAAAACTGAGTGATGCAGCCACTAACAGAAATAGTCTTATCTCCAGTCAGGAAACTAGCCAGCATCCTGGGCAGGATAGTAGAAGAATAGCAGGTGTCCAAGCAGGACAAATTCCCGAGGAAGAAATACATGGGGGTGTGAAGATTCTGATCAATGATAACAAGTATAGTGATGAGAGTGTTCCCAACAATAGTGATAATATAGATCACTAGAAACAGTAGAGAAAGAAGAATTTGTAGTTCAGGAAGAGTCTCAAAACCTAGGAGTTTGAATCTTTTGTTGTGTGTTTGATTATAGCCTTCTTCTTCCATCATGTAGATTTCCTCTTCCCCATTTTTCTGTAAGATGTGTCTGTTGATAAATTATATATATATCTTTAAAAAAAGTTAGCGCTGAAAGAGATTGTACTACATTTGAAGCCAATGGACTATAATTCACTTGATTAGTGGTTCCCACTTTTTTGACTTTACTGCCACAGACATAATTTTCAGAATCCTGAAGGTCTGAACATTTCTGCCCGTAAATCTATTACAGCTAAGTGTAAGGAATTCAGCATGGAGGCTGCCTCCTTGCTGATAGCCCATCCCTCTCACTGCAGGTGATAAATTAAATGTATCCGCTATCACCTGTACTCCAGATGGGCCTCTAGGCAGTGGCTCCCTTCTGCTAGCACTGGTATGGAAGATGTGCGCTTCCCTCTCTCTAGTTTGTGCAGCAACTGCGGCACCTAAAAACCTGGGCATAATGCTTTGTGATCCTCATTGCTACAGCCAGGTGCAGGAGACTTCTGATCTCCCATCCGCTTGACTGCAGCAAGGAGCCTGAACTGGTCTTTAAATGCATCCTGCCTCTTCTGGAATCCTGATGCAGCAACTGGAAGGAGGGGAGCTTCAGACCACTTTAAAAATCCCCCATGGGTCTTTTTTGGTCACCAGGCCACAGGCTGGAAATCATTGCACTTGATTTAAAAAATCTGAAACTGTATACAGAGAGCATGGTTAATCCATTTTATAAAATTAACACATTGCTTTAATCCCAGATACTGCACTTGCCAAAAAAAAAAAAAAGACAGCTGCCCTTATTTATTTCTTACTCTTCTGCTTCTCAACTTCATTCTTTTATATGTGCAGAGATGGAAAATCCAGACAAGACAGTTTTCTATAGGCCTTAGCATTCCCTGAATTCATTACTGTTTGAATTAGGAAACAATATTTGAAATATAGACAGTTTTAAATTATCTAGTAATGTAAACAGAGTTCCCACATATGAATTTTCCAGTAACTATTGCAATGAGTTAATACTATGTAACAAATTTGGAAATACTTGAATTATTTTGCATTAATTCTGGGTTGATGCAATGTGTTAATTTGGAATGGATTGTTTCCCATGGAGAAAAGATCAAAAAGAGTTATTAGAGGATTCAAAATGCAAAATTATTATTTAGATAAAGAGCATCCCAGCAATTTCTTTCACAGAATTACCAGATCATTAGGTAGAAAATATTTATTGAGATTTGGAAAAGAGTGAAGAAAGGATAGTGGATAAGTAAAGCAAAAAAAAGCAAAGAGTCCTGTGGTACTCAAAGACTAACTTTTATTTATTGCATAAGCTTTCATGGGAGAAAATCCCACTTTGCCACATGCTTTGAAGATGGGGGAACTTGTAGAATGGGAAGAAAATAAATGCAAGGAAGTTTAGGTTCACCATGAGGTGCAAAACTTCAGTAGGGATCTGAAAGAACCTGAACTAGAAACGGAGGAGATAAGTTTAGGTAAAATCAGAATGTCTTGGACACTGTTGTTTTAACACATTTTCTAAATGCTGTGATCCTTTGAGTAAATAAGTTGACTTTGTTTTGAAGAAGCTGATTTTTTACTGTGAACTCATTCTGCCACAGACTCAAGAAGGAAAATCTGTATCAGAGACAGACTCCAGTTAGAAATGATGAGGTGACACACCTGGTGCCAAAGCCATGGCATGCTAGGGAGCACGAGAATGGTTGGCTCCAAGGCCGGCTCAACCTGTAAGCAAATAGGGCAGTGGCTCCAGGCACCAGTACCTTAGGTGCACTGTGACGCCATGCCGGAGGCAGAGCCAGCTGGCTCAGAAGCCGGATTCATGCTCCTATCCCTCCCTGAGACATCTACTCCACCCCTCAGGGCAGAGTGAGCCAGACCATGGGGCGGGCTCGGCGTTCTCACTCCACCTTTGGGCTGGGCCTCCCTGCTCTGGGGGCGAGGCGAGCTGGCCAGAGTGGAGGCTGGGTTCCACAAAACTGTAAGCTGGCTTGGGGTGCCACAGCCTCTTGAGCCAGCCCAGGTTTGATCTCAGAATCCCACTCAACAGAAGTGGAAATGGGAGACATGTCACTGGAAAGGGGTGTGCTTCGGAGCCTGGATTCAAGAATAGATAGTCTACCCAGAACAGCAGCTAGTTTTGAAAACATTGAGGAAATCTACCACTTCCCTTGGAACTTAGTTCCAAAAGTTTGTCATAATGTACTCTTTATTTCTAAACTTTTAATTTTCTCTTAAATTTGCCTTCTGATTCAAGCCCATTGGTTTTATCTCTTCTTTTAACAGCAGTATTACCTTGTTTCACTCGCTATGAAATTGCTCAGACTCTAAACAAGTTACTTCTTAACGTTCTTTCCAATATATGAAACAGCCTGAGACCCCTCATAAGGCATTTTTGAGCCATCCTCCATTTTTGAGAGTTTTATTAATTTTTTTCCAAATTTCTAATTGTCTTATTTTTAAAAATCTGGACATACATGAGAAGAAGATGCAATTCAGTCTCACCAATCACTGACAGGAAAAAGTCTCCTCTCTCATCCTTCTGATCTGTTCCCCTTTTATACGTCACTGTATTGAAAGACGCTTGCAGCATAGCATCTCATTGGGATCTTGCATTTAGTTGCTTGTCCTGTATGTTCCCTAAGCTTGCTCTGACAGTGGTTGAGTGGCACAGATATGAGCTTTTCCAAGAAAGCATCACAGATATCACTGCATCCTATTAATATCTGCGATTAGGCATTGACAGTGACCACCAGCTCAAATCGGAGGATGACTCAGTCCCATTCATAAAGAATATACCCCTCCCAGGCACCCACCAATCTCTCTCACTCTTAACCTACCAGTGACTCTCCAGCAGACCCAGTGGCACATGCCATCCTCAAATGTAGCCCAGAAATCATTCCACTTGTGTGAGTTTTTTAGTTGAGTATCTTAGAATCATAGAACCATAAGATTGGAAGGGTTCACCAGGGTCATCTACTCCAACCCCCTATCAAGATGAAGAGATTTGTTGTTTCTATAACCATCCATGAAAGATACCTAGCCAGCCTCTTTTCTGAAATTCTCCAGTGAAGGAGTTTCCATGATCTCCATAGGCAGTTTGTTCCATTACTCTAGTGTTCATGCCATTAGGAATGTTTGTCCTGAAATGCAGCTTAACTCAACCTTTTCTAAATTTCTCTATGTGTGGACACGTGAAAAATTTCAAATGGAGCTGCAGCCCCCTTTTAAAATTCTAGACATAGTTTTTGGACCCACAAGGATACAGAAATGACAGGCTTAAAATAACTGTTCTAAACCAACTCTGCTGTAGTTTGAACCCCTTGTTTCTTATCCAGCCCTTTGTGAAGACAGAGAACAAATCTAGTTCATTTTAGTGGCAGTCTTTCAAGTATTTATAGACCAATATTATGTACCACCACAATCTCCTTTTCCAAGGAAGAAAATAGTCTTTGTGTATATTGTTTGCATTCCATCCCTTTCACTATCTTTCTTACTTGCATACAGATTCTGTGCTGAAATAGGCACTCTCCACAGTCTCACTTAGTTAATGTTAGAAACAGAGATGAAACATATCAAGTGGGGAATGGGGAAAAAAGACAACAAACAAATTGTTTACCTACATGACACCTGAGGTTGCTCTTCTTCCTAATATTATAGAGTTTCTCCCTAAAATCCCAGGATTTGACCCAGGAATGATCACATTTACCTTTATTCCTCAGCATAAGTGATAACTTCTCTCTTGATGATGCCTGGTTTGGGCATTAGAAACTGGTTTTCATCACCCTGCACTCATCAGTTTCCCAGGGATACTCTGTCTGCAAAGACATTTATACTTTGCTGCTACTGTATTTCCAGTCTCACTTGATGCACAGTCTTGTGCATGTCAGATACACGGTATCTTTTCAGCAGCTGCTCTGGATTTTCACAGAGATTATATCGGACAGCAGCCTCATCCTGGCCTGGCTGTTCTTGGGATCTCTCTTGAGGCTGTTGATAACAATCATTTTAAATTTGCCCTTAGGGGAAATATAAATTCTATGCTGCTTGTTAAAACAGATTGAATGTCAAGGCCCTTTCAATCCCCACTGAAGCTGTTGGCCTGCATTTGAGAAGTGTATTATATCTCAAGTTGGATCAAACTATTTGCAACCTATCCTATGTATTCAGCTCCTAGGAATTAATGAAATAGAGTACCACATTGCTGAGAGTTAATTCGAACAACTGGAACTTCTGGATGGAAAGTCAATGCAGGCTTGCAGTTCCAGTTAATCAGAAAGAGGGGATGGAAGAAAAAATGTCAGCAATTTGAGACCAAAATAAAACAAGTGCCTGAGACCTTGTATTTGGGCACTTTTGATGCAAAAGCTTCTTATGAGTCAGATAGTTAGGAATATTTTGTTACTAAGTACTGGACTCTCCACCAACTTCCTTCGAGCCTTTGGACTGGCTTGATTAAAAAGCCCAGCAGCTGCTCCTCATCAGGTCACTCTGGAGGTTTACTCGGCTTGCCCCATTTCCCCTTAAGTAGGGTTCTATTGACAGGAGGTTGATCACACCTAGCACACTCTCATGCTCTCCTGTTTCAGTTTTTTTTTTTTTCCAATTTTATTTTAATATAACATATTAAAAGGTTGTAGGGAAAAAAAGCGTGGGACAACACTCTGCAGCTAACTTATGGAGCAACTCACCTCCCAGAGAAATGGCAGTTGCCTATTTGAACCCTTCTTAACCTCAAAGAGGAAAGAATGGAACTGTGGAGCTGCTACATTACAAATGAATGCTCAAACTACAGGGCTAACCATCACAAGGTTTTTTTTTTTGTTTTTTTTTTATGTTCAACCCCTGCCCCAGATCATTTTTCCAGGCTGAGGCAGGTATCAAACTCATTCTCTGCAGAAACTACTTAGGTGTCCAAGTTGCTTGACCCTAGGAGAGGGGGCCCTGATAGAGAGACAGGCACCTTCTGTCAGCCAGGATTCATTCATCAAACTCTTTGAGTGGGGTGAAAAGTAAGCCACAGTTGGTATCTCCTCTAGAGTAGCTTTGCTGTCTAAGTTTTCTGGACCTCTTTCTTATCCACCTACCTCTACTTTCTATCAGGCTACTGTATAGTTCATTTGGTAGGTCTACATCAGTTTGGTAGGTCTGTTACATAGACATACACACCGTTCACCAAAGTCATTGTTCAGACCACTTAGCTGGACATTTTGTGTCAGGATTTTCAAAGTAGCTTCTGGTATATCATTTTACAGATGAGAAAACCAAGGATCAGGTAGGGGAAGGGATTGGTCAGGTCACACAACAAGTCAGTAACAGAGCTAGAGCTAGAATGTGAGTCTCCTGGGATATGTCTACACTTAAAACATTAATTTGAATTAACCGATATTAGTTTGATTCAAGTAGTTTGAAGTAAGTTAATTCGAACTAAGTTACTCTGAAGTAAACTGGCCCCACTAGAAACCCAAATGGAACTAGCATATCCATGCCCAGGACTTGCGAGTTTGACTTAGGAAGGGGGCACCATGGGAAGTTTAGCAACATGGTCCCCAAGAAGGGACACTCCCCTAGCTAATCCCATAAAAACAAGAACTGAGTTCAGCCCTCTGCCTATTCTGTCTGGCAAGAGACAAAGCAGGGAGGTCATGGACTGAGCCGAGCTCCTGCAGCTTGCCATTGAGGTGCCCAGCATGTGCAAGACTCTGTGCCATCCTCTTACTGCCTGGAGCATGCCCTTCTTCAACCCTGACAGCACAGAGGCAGACATCAGCACCCACCACCATTCTGGCCCTGCCCACTGCCATGACCACCCCACTGCCCTACATGCCCCATCAATTCTGGGCATGTGCAACCAGCAGCAACTGGTGGGAACAGATAGTCTTTACCACATGGGAAGATGAGCAGTGGATGCAGAGCCTGAGGATGAGAAAGCAGACCTTCACTGAGATGGTCTGTGAGCTCATCCTCATCCTGCAGTGCAGGGACAACCAGCTAAGACCTGCCCTCCCGATGGACAAGAGAGTGCCATGACCACCTCAAAGATGGCTACCCCAGGGTCCTACCACTCTGTCACACACCACTTTCAGATCTGGAAGACCACCATGGGGTCTGCCCTTCTGAAGGTCAACAGAGCTATTAACCAAGTCCTGCTAGCCCACCTCATCACCCCAGGCAACTTGCAGGACACCATCAATGGCCTTGAGGCACTCGGATTCTCCATCTGAGCCAGCATCCTGGATGTGATGCACACCCCTGGAATACTGAACCATGGAGCACCATAACTGCAAGGGCTACCATTCCATTGTCTTGCAGGCCCCCATTGACCACCAGAAGATAGTCATGAATATATATGTTGGCTGGCCATGGAGGGCACATGATGCCCATGTCCTCAAACTCCAGCTTCTACAGGCACATAAAGGTGGGCACCTTCTTTCTTCCACACAGCATCACCTTCGGGGATGTGCAGGGTGCCAGTTTTCATTTTCCGGGATGCTCACTAGCTACTGCTCCCATGGCTTCTGAAGCCATACACGGACCACCTGGACACCAGCAGGGAGCTTTCTAATAGGAGGAGGCTAAACAGGTGCCACCAGGTTGTAGAGGGTGCCTTTGGGCAGCTCAAAGCCTGATGATGGTCTCTCTTGATGTGCCTCCACCTCACAGAAGAGACCATCCCCAAGGGTATCAGTGCCTGCTTCATGCTGCACAATCTGTGAAAACTGCAGCAGGAGAGGGTCCCCCACATCTGGGAAGCAGAAGCTGAACACCTTGCTGGGCACTTCAAGCAGCCTAAGATGGTGGCCCAGACAGAGCAAGCCCAGCAGAGAGCGGCCAACATGTGGGAGGCACTGGCGGCCCTGTTCTTCAGTGAGGAACACTGAGGGCTGGGCCTGTCACCAGGCACCTTCATATCCCCCACCCTGCCCAGGCCTGCCCCACACACATCCCTACCCAACCACACCCTCCCCTACAAAATAACAACCACTAAACCAAAGAGAATGGTTTACCAGGGTTTATTTACAAGGAAGGGCAGGGTTGGGGGGCAGAGAGGGGATTTGGGACTTGGGGGAGAACTGGAGAGAATGTGGGACTTGGGGGAGAACTGGGGACTGGGGGGTGAGTGGGAAGGTCATAGGGGGGAGCAGGGCTCCAGCCTTCTCCATGCACACCCTGGGTCCAGGGCACCGGTGTGGTCTCTGGGGACAGCTCCCTGGGTGGCAGGAGGGGCAAAGCGGCTGGCCAGCTGGTGTATGCTGGCCGCCATATCACAGAGGGCCACACCAATGTCCATGACGGCATGGCTCTACCGCTCCAGGGTAATGGTCTGCCTCTCACCCAACTAGACAGACTGCTCAAGCAGGCATAGTGTGGATGCCTGATGGGCAGCCACCTGCTTTCTCCAGGCCCGCATGCCCTCTTCAGCCCCCTGGCCCAGCCGGACAAGGTCCAGGAGGAGGTCATCCCAAGTGCAATGGGACCTCCTCCTCTGCCAGATGGTGGGTGGTAGGCCTTCTGGAGTGTGACATCGGGTGGCTGCGTGAGCTGCTGGAGGGAGGCAGACAACAGGGTTAGTCTCATCTGCTAACTAGCTAGTGCTGTGTGCAGCCTGACAGCAGCAAGCAGTTGTGTCTTGACTGTCCCCCTGCTTCCCAATCCATGTCCCATGGGACAGGACCCTCAAGGTACACACAGCCATGTCATGCTAGCCAGGTCCTGTGCAGTGCCCACAGCGGAAAACATCAGTCAGCCCTGTCCTGAGCGTGGCTTGTCTCCTGAGGACAAGTGCCAGTGGTGTGGGTTGCATGCTATCCACCCTCGATGCTGCCACCTGTTTTCCCCCACCCCCTCTGCTAACAGACCCTTGCCCTGCTCGGGTCTAGGACCCCCTGCCACATGGTCCCTGGTCCCTCTGCCCCATGGGATGGCCTCCATACCCCCTTCCCATCCCTGGGAACCTGCCTCTCCCCAGGCCATGTCCCCCACACTGACTGTGCCACAGGCAGGATCAGCCCTGCCCACATGGAGGGAAGGATGGAGCACTCAACAATGGGTGCTGCCGATGTTCAGCACGATGTCTCCGCTCCAGGGTGTTCCTCACTGGGGGAGGCCTCCGCCTCCTCCTCCTGCATCTCCAGAGTGGCTGGTCCCTCTGTGGGGGTGGGGAAGAGCTCCGGGTCAGTGACTGGGGCGGGTGGTGGTGGTGTCTCCTCTGGTGTTTTCCACATCTAGGGGGACATCTTCCTCCATGGAGTCCCCCTCCAGGGGGTCAGCTATAGACGGGGGCTCTGCAGAGCTGATGCTCCCAGCTGGGAGGCTGGTGGATTTCCCACTCAGGAAGGCATGCAGCTCCTTGAAATAGGGGCAGCTGGTGACTTGTGCTGCCCCATGGCGCCACCTTGAACCATGGACCCTGGCATAGTTCTGGCAGAGAGCCTTTATCTTCATTTGCACCTGCTCAGTGGTACACTGGTGCCCCTTTTCAGACAGAGCTTGGGCTTTGTCTGGGTATATATGTTCCAGTTGTGGTGGCTAGCCCGCAACTAGGAGATGATGTAGTCAGTCCCCCATATGAGAGCAATCTGAGAATCTCCTGGTGGCTCCAAACAGAAGCCTGGCATCAGCCCTGGCTGGCTGTGCTTGCCTGGGACACATCTAACTAGCCTGCAGAACAGCAGGCTGCTTGGGCAGGGTGTGCCTGGGAAGGTGGGAAGGGGTGGTGTCCAGGGTAGGCACTTCCTTCCTGGTGCCATGCATCCTGGCAGGAAGAAGGGCAAACCACATTTAATTTGAACTAATGGTTAGTTTGAATTAGCACAACACCATTGGGTTAATTCAAACTAATACATTGGAATTAACTGTTACTTCAAAGTTAAGTGAGATTTTACAACTTGGAGGTAAGTGTTCAACTTCAAGGTAAGTGTTCATTACTTTGAACTAAGGAATTCCTTAGTCTGAAGTAGTGAAAGCCAGTGTAGCCATGCATTAATTTAGTTCAAATTAATCCTCATTTATTTGAACTAAATTGTAAGTGTAGAGTTAGCCCTGCCTTTATCATATGTGAAATTCATCAGACAATGGAACATGATAATTTTTGTTCTTAAGTGCTATAAATAGGTGCAACAACTACACATTTTATGCAGAAACAATATCACAGTTCAGGGAAACTCTTTTCCTGTATTATCCCTCTTTTTTCCATGAAAGACTCCCATAAGCTAGCCACCATGTCTCAAAGGCAGAGACACCTATCTCTTTCCCTCCTCACTAGTTTATGCAGGCTGAGTAGCTCCCTGCCCACACTGTTTTCCCCAGTAAGCCAGGCTGTCTTTGCAAGGCACCCTTGCTTCCTCCCCAACAAACAGTGCAAATGCTGCTTTGGTTACCACAGAGTTCTTTTCATGCAAGCATATTTATTCTTATGGTAAGAACATCACAGAAAAAATATGAAATCAATGAAAGAAGCTACAAACTAATACACTTGCCAGAGATCACTCTGACTCCAGTCTCGGAGTCTGGCCATTGAACAACTCTTCAAATTTCACTCCCGGATCTTCCTGTGGCTACAAGTTCCTAAGGGGTAGCCTGTTAGTCTAGTACAGCAAACAAACAAACAAACAAACAAACAAAACCCACCAAGGAGTCTTGTGACACTTACAGATTAACATTTATTTTTAGCATGAGCTTTCGTGGTAGAAAATCCCCATTTTCAAAGCATCTGATGAAGTGGGATTTTCTCCCAGGAAAGTTCATGCGAAAAATAAATCTATTACATCTTTATTAAGTAATTTTAATGTAATTCAATAAGGGCCATTAAGCATAATATCAGAAAATGCTGTAGCTGTCACAGACAACAAAATGTCAGTCTTCACCTGATTTTAAGGTTGAGGTGTCAGGTGGAAGGCCAGGAGCTTGTCCAAGGCATCAGCTAAAATAGAAAGAGGCAGGAGCAAAAGGGATGTTTAAAGCAAAAGTTTGGGTCCCTAGTGAAAACTCTCGTACACCTACAGAGTTCAGCAAGAATAGTTAGCTGGATTGAAATAGCATCTAAATCTGCAAATTAGATACTTACGTTTTCACTTAACTTGGATTGGTACACATGGTATTTTCAAAAGCACCTCAGTGGGGTAGGTGCCCAACTCCCACTTACATCAGCTTCTGGCTTTGAATGTGGGATCTTCAGCTCTTCGAGCAGAGCTCCACCTTTATGCTAAGCACTGTCTCCCATATCAATTAACCCTAAATATCTGTGAGACTTGTGCATTTACTGATAAATTTTCTTAGAGCATTCTTGACCTCTTTGTTTCTCAGGCTGTAGATCAGGGGATTGATCATGGGATTCAGCACTGTGTAGAAGAGAGAGAACACTTTGTTCAGATCACTAAGTGTGTCTGTGTCCGGTAAGACATAGACAATAATCAGAGTCCCATAGAAAAGTGTAACTACAATGAGGTGGGAGGAGCAAGTGGAAAATGCCTTTTTCCTCCCACTGCTGGAAGGGATTTTCAGGATGGTGCAGATGATACAAATGTAGGAGGTGATGGTTAATAGAAATGTGGGCATTGTGTCTATGGAAGAGAGTACAAAAGTCACCAGTATGATCAAGCTGGTGTCGCTGCAGGAAAGCTTAATCATTGGGGTGAAATCACAAAGGAAATGGTCAATTTCATTGGGACCACAGAAATGTAATTGGGACATTAAACATGTTACTATGGTTGTTGCCAGAAATCCACAGATCCAGGACACAGCTGCTAGCTGGAGGCAGATTCTGCCATTCATAAGACCAGTGTAGTGTAGTGGTTTGCATATTGCTAAATATCGGTCATAGGACATCATGGATAGGAGATAACATTCTGTTGCTACAAGGACAGCAAAGAAGTAAAACTGAGTGATGCAGCCATTAACAGAAATAGTCTTATCTCCAGTCAGGAAACTAGCTAGCATCCTGGGCAGGATAGTGGAGGCATAGCAGGTGTCCAAGCAGGACAAATTCCCAAGGAAAAAGTACATGGGGGTGTGGAGATTCTGATCAATGACAACAACTATAATGATGAGAATGTTCCCAACAACAGTGATAATATAGATCACTAGAAATAATAGAGAGAGAAGAATTTGTAGTTCAGGAAGATTCTCAAATTCCAGGAGTTTGAATCTTGTGATATGTGTTTGATTATTGCCTTCTCCTTCTTTCATGTAGATTTCTTCTTCCCTAATTTTCTATGAAATGTACCTATTGATAAATTTAAAAAAAAAAAAGTGAGCATGGAAAGAGTTTGAAAATCTACTGATTTCAAATGTAGTATATCCACTGGATCAGTGGATCCTACCTTCTTGGTTTGAGGGCCACAGACATCAGTTACAGAACCCTGTAGTGCTATCAGTCTTTGCCAGCACCTCTACCATAGCTAGGTGGAAGGAATTCAGCATGGAGGTTGCTTCCTTGGTGAGCTTCCATCTCCATGGCTGCATGAAGAAAATTCCATGCATCCTATATCTCCTGTGCATCACCTGGGCCTCTAGGCAGTGGGTCCCTTCTGCAACCCCTGGGAAGATCAGTGCTTCATGCCCTCTCGCTCCAGCAGGGACTCCAGCATCTAGGTACCTGGGCAGAGTGCTTTGCAGTACTCTGATCTCCCTTCTGCTTGGCTGCAGCAAGGACCCTGAACTGGTCTTTTAGCCCTTCAGAAGTGCTCTCAACCTCCACTGGTTTCCTGATGCAGCAGCCAGAAGGAGGGGAGCTGTGGAGAACTTTAGAAGCCCCAAGAGATCATTTTTGACTCAGGCCACCGATTTGGAATCACTGCTCTTGATTTTATAAAATTTCAAACTACATACAGAGAGCATGGTTAATCCGTTTTTACAAAATTAACACATGGCTTTAATCCCAGATACCCCTCTTTCCAGGCAAAATGATATATGTATTATTCATTTATCACTATTCTGACCTCAACTTCATTCTTTTTATAGATGCATAGCGAGGTCCCTTCCAGCCCTATGATTTGATTTGATTTGATTTGATTTGAAGATTTAAAATCCAGATAGTATATTGTAGTCCATGGTATTTCCTTGAATTCATTCCTCTTTGTATTACAGTATATATATTTGAAATATAACTTGTAGGAAATGTTCTAATAATTTAGACTGAGTTCCCACATATTACAAGCCATACTAATTCTCCAGTAACTACTGCACTGAGTTAAGACTATGCAACAAATTTGGAAATACTAACACTATCTTGCATTAATTCTGGGTTAACACTAGGTGTTAATTTGCAGTGGATTGCTTGCCATGGTGATGAGATCAAGAGGGGTTGTTAGAGAATCCAGACCAGAAAAAGCAAAATAATGATCTAAATAAAGAACACCCAACAAACTCACACACACACTTACCAAGTCATTACTCAGAAAAGTTTTCTTCAGATTTGGAAGAGAGAGAAGAAAAAATACTGGATAAGTTAAGGCTTCACTGTGAAGCACACAGACAGGGTCTGCAGGGAAGAAAACTCATCTTCAGCAGGGATCTGGAAGAATGTGAGTTCTAATCATTTGTCATAATGTGCTCCTTATTTCTAAACAGACTTTTTTTTTAAAAACTTCTGCTTCAGGTCCATTGGTTCTTCTTCCACTTTTCACAGCAGAATTACCTTGCTTTTAATTGCTATGAAAGTGCACACTGATTGTAATCAAGCAACTTCTCAATATTCTTTCCTATAAATTAAACAGCCTGCCACTCCCAATGCTTTGTCTAAGACACTGTTACTGTGTGAATTGATCCTATGACTTACACTTCCTTGCATTTATTTTCATTGCATTCTGTAAGTTCCCCCATCTTCAAAGCATCTGACAAAGTGGGATTTGCTCTCATGAAAACTCATGTGACAAATAAATTTGTTATTCTTTAAGTGCCACAGGACTCCTTGCCTTTTTTTCTTTTCTCCCTAAACTAGAAGAACATGTCTACCCTTTGGAACATGCCTGTATTTTTTGTGAGTCTATTCTGAACATTTCCAAATTTCTCAACAACCTTTTTTTAAAATGTAGACAAACATGAAAACAGAAAGCAATCAGTCTCATCAATTCCTGACACACAGGAAAAGGTCTCTTCCCTCCTCTTTCTGATCAGTCCCCCATTTATACATCAGTGGATTAGGTTAACTCCATGCACTATAGCATCTCATTGGGATCTCATATTTATTTCCTTGTCCTATATAGCACCTCCACTTAGTGTGATGCTGCTGAGACACACATATATGAACATTCCTAAGAAAGTACCACAAATATCACTGCATATTATTACTATCTGAGGTTAGGCAGTGACACTGAGGACCAGCTCAAATGGAAGGAAAACTCTGCCCCATGCACAAAGAAAATACCCCACCCAGACACCCCCAGATTTCTCTCACTCTTAATCGATCAGTGACTCTCCAAAAGACCCAGGGCACATCCCATCTGCAAATGCACCCCACAAAATTTCTCGTAAGTGCGAGTTTGTTGGAAGACTATCTTAGAATCATAGAACCATAGGACTGGAAGGATCTACCCTGCTCATTTATTCCAACCCACTAGCAAGATGCAGGATTTGTTGTGTCTAAACCATCCATGAGAGATGGCTAGCCAGCATCTTTTCTGAAATACTCCAGTGAAGAAGTTTCCATTATCCCTCTAGGCAGTTTGTTCCATTACTCTACCATTCATTCAATTAGGAATGTTTTTTTTTTTTCCTGAAATGAAACCTAAAAATCAAGCTTTTCAACCTCTTTACATATGTGGATCCCTGAAGCATTTCAAATGGAGGTGCAGACAGACCCCTTCTGTAATTGTACATAACCAGTGGATTCACAGGGGTCCACAGGTGCAAGGTTGTAAGCCACTGATCTAAATGTGCTGTGGTGAAGTTGGCACTCTTTGCTCTTCTCCAGCCCTTTGTGGAGACAAAGGATAGATTTTCCCCATTTTTATGGCAAGCTTTCAATTATTTGTAGACCAATATTTTATACATCCATGATTTTCTCATTTTCCAATTAAGCATGCACCCAGTTCTGCCAGTCTTCGTTTATATGTTTTGCCTTGCATCCCTATGATTATCTTTGTTGCTATTACACATATTCTGTGCTTCAATAGTCACTTTCCATAGAGTTTTGTTTAGTCAATGTCAGAAACAGAGGTGAGACATATCAGGGGGTGAATGCGGAATAAAATAGAACAAGCAAATTGTTTACTAGCAAGACACTTCAGGTTGCTCTCCTTCCCAATATTACTGTTTCTTCCAAAAAAAATCCCCAGGATTTGACCCAGGAATGATCAGATTTACCTTTAATCCTTGGCATAAAGTGGCAACTTCTCTCTTGATGATGCCTGGTATGGGTATTAGGACCTGGTTTCTATCATCATTTGGCTCTCAGTCTCTCCCGCATCCTCAGTCTGTCTGCAGTCACACTTTGCTGAAGATGCACTTGCTTTCTCACTTGTTGCACAATCTTGTGCACATCAGAAGCAGTGCATCTTTTTGACATCTGTATGGGACAGCAGCAGCATCCTGGCCTTGCTGTTTTTGGGCTGTCTCTTGAGGCTGTTGATAACAAACATTTTAAATTTGTTCTCAGGGGAAAAAGAATTATTGTGTTGCTTGTTAAAACAGAATGAATACCAAGGCCCTTTCAATCCCCACTGAAATTGTTGGCCTGGAGTTTTGAGTTATGTCTGAAGTTTGATCAAGCTAATTATAACTGGACTGTATGCATTCAGCCACTATGATATCATTAAAAAAAGCAAGGACTCCTATGTCACCTAAAGACTAATACATTTATTTATCGCAGGAGCTTTTGTGATAGAAAATGCCACTTTGTCAGAAACTTTGAAGATGGGGTAACTTACACAATGGGAGGAAAATAAATGCAGAGAAGTGTAAATCAGTGGATTACATCATACTGTAGTTAATTTGAACAGCTGGGGCTTCTGGGTGTGAGGTCAATGTAGGCTTGCAGTTTCAGCTAATCAGAATGGGAGGAGGAGAGCCAGAGGCTCCACAATTTGAGACCAAAATAAAACGAGTAGCCGAGACCCTGATTTTTGGCAGCTTTGATACAGCTTATTAGGACTCAGAGTTCTAGGAATATTTTGTTACTAAGTAGTTTACCAGACATCTTCTCAACAGAGAAGTGCCCAATCAATACTAGACATCATACTCCAGATGTGGCTTCACCAATGCTTAATAAAGGGAAATAATCTCTTCCCCTGATCTGCTGTCAATGTTCCTCCTAGTGCAGTCCAATATTCAGTTAGTCTTCTTGGCAATAAGGGCACACTGATAACTCATATCTAGTTTCTTGTCCACTGTAAGCCCAGGTCCTTTTCATCAGAACTATGGCTTAACTTATCTGTAGAAGTGCATACAATTCTTCCATCCTAAGTGAAGGACTCCGCACTTGTCCTTGTTGAATCTCATCAGACTTCTTTAGGACCAATGCTCCAATTTGTCTAGGTTGCTCTGTATCATAGCCCTATGGTTCATAATATCTACCACTCCCCTCAGTTTAGTGTCATCTGCAAACTTGTTGAGGGTGCAATAAACTCCACTTTTCAAATTATTAATGCGGATGTTGAACAAAACTGACCCTAAGACTGACCCCTGGACTACTCTGCTTATTACAGACTGCCAACTATACCCTGTGCCTTTGATCACTACTGTTATGTGATGCACATCTGTGCACCCCAGGATATAATCTGCCTAAAGTTTGTTTGCTTATTCACTGTGATTGTATGATTTTTATGCCAATTAGGCCATGTAAGATTCCTTTATGAATGTTTGTAACCTATTCTACCAGATCACAATGGTATCATGTTCCCTGCAGCATCATGTATATACACAGATATGTGGTGTCTTTTGCATGGCTCAGGGATGTGGGAGACAGACTGAACTCTCTTCCAACAGCATGTAAAGAGTGACGGCTGTGAGCAAACAAGTACCTGGAGGAGGCAACAAATATATGCTAATTGAGGGCCCTGGCTCAGAAGAGACACAGAGACCATCTCTGCCCAGAAAGGTAGGGATCGAGGGGGTTTGGAACAAAGAAAGACACTTGGATGGTCTTGAGGCTTTTTGCCTGAGAAACTCCATCTTGAAAATACTTCTAGCAAGATCTGGGCCCTGCTTGGTCTAAGGCAGAGACTGACTGTACAAACTTCTGGCAGCTGAACATTTGTAGCATAAACTTGGACTATGAGATCAGTTAGGTAGCGATATTAGGTTAGTATGCATATTTTACCTTTTATTTTTCCTGAGGTCACTCCTGACTCATTTGAATTATGATTCTGCTGTGAGTGACCATTTTCTCATTTAAAATTGTAATCTGCTCAATAAATTAGTAGTTGTTTTATTTAAAGCTGTGTGGTCTTTATAGAGTGTGAGTGAGGAAGGCTAGGCACAATCATCTCTTTGTTAAATGGACAAATTTGAGACCAAGATGATTGGGAGTGAGTCCCAATCCCTGTAAGATAATGGCTCTCAGTGTGGTAACTGTGGCTGGGGCTGCTTGCTGGGGGACCACTCCTTACATGATTGGAGAGAGCAGGCTCACTGCCTGGGACCAATCAGAAGTGAGATACTGGCGTAGACAGACTTGGGAGCAAATGGCCACCTGGCAAAGTGGGGTGAATCTGGGTTCAGGAGAGGACACTGGGGTCACAGTGGCATGCTGGAGCAGATCTGGGGAGCAGCCTGTCACAGCTACCCATTGAGTCTCATGATCTACCCACCCTCTAGTCCATTAATCTAACTAATACTTGTTTAAGTTCACAGAATGAATAGTATGGGAGACCATATCAAAAGATTTCCTAAAGGCAGGATATATCACATCAACTGATTTTCCCAGAGCCACAGAGCCAGTCACTTCATCATAGAAAGAATTCAGGTTAGTATGGGATGACTTGTCCTCGGTGAAGCCATGCTGACTGGTCCTGATCACCTTCCTGACTTAAAAAAGCTTTAAAATGGATTCCTTGAAGAGCTGCCCTATGGCTATGTCTACATCTACAAATTTAGTTTGGTCCTGCTAGTCTGAACTAATTAAGTCTGAGGTTAGTCCAAACTAACCTTGGGCTAGTTCAAACTAACCCCAACTTTTTTGTTTGAACTAGCTGCATGTTCTAGCTTGAACTAACATTTTAGTTTGAACTACAACACATGATTCGTTCCAACTAACTGGCTAGTTCAAACTTCTTTACTCCAAACTAACTACTACTTCGAGTCTTGCCTGTGCTTACATTGAACTAAGCACAGAAGACCGAATTAAGCACCAGCTCTTACTTGTTTGGACTAAGCTTTGCCTAGTCTGAAGTAAGAAATTTCTTAGTTCAGTCTAGGCAAAGCCTCGTGTGGTCATGGGCCAAATTAGTCTGAACTAAGCTTCCTTGTTCCAGATTAATGTGCCACACAACTCCTTGTTTTTTTACTGGACTAGACTAACACGGCTATCCCTTTTGAAATAGTATAGACATAGCCTATGTCTTTTCCAGGGACTTAGATGGGGCTGACCAGTCTGTAATTTCCCAGTCCTCTTTTTTCTTTTCTTTTAAGATGGCCACTATCTTTGCCTTTTCCCAATCATTCAGGATCTCCCCTAATCACCAGAAGTGTTTCAAGATAATGCCAATGGCTCTGAAATTATCAGCCAACTCCCTTAGCACCGTTAGGTGCATTGCAGGGGCTTTTTTCCTTGTGTTATTTAATCTTCATCATCTGGAAGTACTATATCCCCATTGATTTATTCCTAAAACTAGCTGGGGTAAAACAATTCAATTTCCACTTCATTGCGTTCTGAAAACCTGAGTGCAAAACCTCCAGAGAATCTCCCTTTTTGTCATATCCTGCTTCTGGTGTGTGTTTCCAGAGATATTATAAATAATGTACTTAGTTCTGATAGGTCCACCTCAAAAAGTGTATATTGAAACTGAAAAAGTTGAGAGGAGGCCCACAAAGATAATCAGTTTCCAGAGGGGTAGTCATGTTAGTCTGTGTACAGCAAAAACAACGAGAGCCCTGTGGCTCCTTAAAAACTAACAAATTTCTTTGGGCATAAGGTTTCATGGGCTCCAATCCACTTCATCAGATGCATGAAGTGGAAACTACAGGTGAGACATATATAGACACATGCCAGATTGGAGGATGGCAAGTGTTAGCAAAGTCAATTGAGTTAGGGTAGATGAGGCCTATCCACACCAGTTGATTAGAGGATTCAGCACTTCTAATCAGCTGGTGTGAATGGGCCTCACCTACCCTAACTCAACTGACTTTGCTAACACTTGTCCTTCTTCATCCTGGCATGTATATACCTCTCAACTGTAATTTCCACTTCATGCATCTGATGAAGTGGGTTGGAACCCACCAAAGGTGTCACAGGACTCACTGGTTTTTTTTGTTTCATTTTTTATTTTTTATTTTTTTTAAGATCAAGGGTATGTTGTGGTTTGATTCAAGGATATATTAAAGATAGTACTGTACATCTTAGAAAGAAGACAACTAAGGAAGGACATGATAAAGGTCTAACACAGTAATCATGAATGGCCTGCACAAAGTGAAGAAAGAAGTGTTATTTGCCTTTTCACACAACACAGAGCCCAGTGGCTAATTACATTAATAGACTCTGGCTTAATAAAAGTAAGAGGAAATACTTTTACA
This sequence comes from Podocnemis expansa, assembly GCA_007922195.1. NCBI lineage: Eukaryota > Metazoa > Chordata > Testudines > Podocnemididae > Podocnemis > Podocnemis expansa. Next base: position 46,779,492 of record ML681991.1, read on the forward strand.
TACAACATACCTGTGGAACTCATTGTTATGAATATTGTTATGCCTACAATGTAATTCAGTTTAAAAAAGTCTGCTTAAGTTAATGTAGAAGAGGTCAACAAATGACTATTGGCCTCAGTGGTTAGGCATGCAATCTCATGCAGGTGGAACTGTGGATCTCTCAGAAGGGAAGATGGGTGAATCGCTGCCACTGTCCTGTTCTTTATGGTCTCTCTGGAGTTCTAATATAGGCCACTTTTAGAAAAAGGATACTGGGAAAAATGGACCATGGTCTGCCTCAGTAAGACAGCTGTTACAGATTAAAAGTCTGAATCCCAAAATCAGAAGGGGAGCTAGCTTCCTAAATCCAAGGTTCTGGCACCTATAGCTCAGATTTAGGCACCACTGTGATCCAAAATCCATGTGCTTGGCTTCTTCTGAAGCCTGTAGGTGTGGAACCTCACTCTGCACCTTTAAAAGTTCCTTAGGAATCTCAGCTTCAGACTCTGAGCAGGCATCTCACATGCTGTAGTCGTCTCTTTCCCTACCTCCTTCTTGATCCGCAACTTGGTCCTCAGAGGGACAGATATCTCAGCTTTGGGGACTTATCCAGCAGGTAGCCTGGCCCTGATTGCTGTTGGGATCTCCCTTGATGATGATTACTAGTCAATGACCCTTAAAGGAGGTATTGCATCCTTATTCACTAATTGAAACAGAATAAATGTCAAGACTATTGTAATCATTCAAATCTCCAGGGAATCTCACTTTTGTTGTGCCTTGTATGTGGGTGTCTGGAGTCCAAGACCTGGATACATTTAATTGTACACCAAACCATTTATTTTCATCTTTAGAACATTTCAAAATCTGTACCTTATGAATCCAAATAATTTTGAAATTTGTGACTTGGAACCTCAGTCACTTAGGTGATCTTGAACTCTTTGAAAATGAAGAATTAACGGGCAGATTCTCTGCACATATATATATTGCCTGACATAGAAATGATCTTTAAGATAAAACTGTGTCTCACCAGAAATCATCCATGTCAATTAACTGTTTTATTTCAACATCGAGAAATCCAGTTAGGATCTTGCATACCACTACTAATGACATAACAAACAAAAATCATGAAGACTAGTACAAACTACCAAAGTACAAAGTATAAAATTTTATAGGATGCCGTGATACCAAGGTGACAGACAAAATATTTTAACAATCCCAAACCATCCACATAGATCCAAGAGTGGTGCTGTCTAAAATGGAGGGTTTTCCAAACTTAGTCACAGCAAAGAAGCAAACAAACCATGAAACAAAAAAATTGATTTACATGTGAATGCAGAGAACAGGAAAGTTATTATTCCACTTAGGTTACAGCAAACATCAACAATAACAAAATATGAAGGCAGCCACCCCAAGAAAGTAGCATGTCTCCATGTTCCCCACAGAAATGCCTATTGGCATTAGGTAGGTACAGCTATCTTTCTTGGTAGCCTTTCCAAATTAATTTCATTCCCACATCAGTTCCTTCTCAATTTCTATTAGCACTATACCTTTACTGGTGACTTTTCTGAGGGTCAACTTGACCTCTTTATTTCTCAGGCTGTAGATGAAGGGATTGGCCAGGGAAGTCAGAACTGTATAGAAGATAGAGAGCACTTTGTTGAGGTCTCTAAGTGTGTCAGTGTCTGGTAAAATGTAGACAATGATTAGATTTCCATAGTAGATTGTAACCACAGTGAGATGAGAAGAGCAGGTGGAAAATGCCTTTTTCCTCCCAATGGTGTAAGGGATTCTCAGAATAGGGGAGATAATATAAAGGTAGGATGCCAGGGTTAATAGAAATGGAGGAAGAATGAATATGGAAGAGAGTGTAAAGGTCACCAGTACGATCAGGGAAGTGTCACTGCAGGAGAGTTTAATCACAAGGTTGAAATCACAAAGGAAATGGTCAATTTCATTGGGACCACAGAAATATAATTGGGACATTAAACATGTTACTATGGTTATTGCCAGAAATCCACTGATTCAGGACACACCTGCTATGTGCAGGCAGATTCTGCCATTCATAAGAGCTGGATAGTGTACTTAATAACCTATAGCATTCAATAAATGATGGCCAGTCATTTGTGGAATGGGAGAAGATAAGCATTTCTTGGTCATGATGAACTCACTCAGCTTTGTTGACAGGCATGCCATAAGCACTCTTCTACTTACAGCACCTCACACTTCCTTCTGAACCATCAGTTTGAATCCTATTTTGCTGTGTCAGAGACAGAGATTCACCTCAGAATCTGGACATATATGTCAGGACTCAGTTAGCTGATTTGCCCAAATCCTTTAGTAAAACCAATGCCTTATGGATGCTTGACAAATTGGTCCAGTCAAGATCAGGTCCATGGGTCCATTCTGGCTCTGGACAGCTTGCTCCTCACTCAGGCTATTCCTGGTCTGTTGGATGATCTTGCAATATCCGGGTTTCCAGTCAGGGTCTGGTCCAGCCTGGTTCATCCCTACAACACTCTGTGTACTTACAAGCTTGTTATCAGATCAGCACGATAGGGGAAGTAATTTCTTTTATTCAACCAGCTTCTATTGGTGGGAGAAACAAGATTTCCATTGACCCAGAGCTTGTCTTCAGGTTGTTCTGGCAAATCATTCTCCAGTATTAGATGGAGTAAAAATGAAGTCAAACGCCATATAGGAATCACTTGGTGCAATTCTCTGACTTGTTCTATGCAAGGGGCTGGGTCACATTGTTCTTTGCTTCTATTAAAATAAATGAAAGACAAGTTTCATGTTATTCAGTCCTATTGGACTTCAGTGGAGCCAAGTTTTTAGCTATGAATCTGACACTCCCAGGAAGAAGCAAGTCTGATTCATCAAATTATGGGTATGAGAGTTAGGAGAATGCAGCTCAGATGTGACTCATAATACTGCATAATACTGGTCTGTTTTATTCAGGCAAATATTTTTCATTTTATGTTTTCCCAGTGTGGGATGCTCAACAGCAGTCCAGGCAGGAAAGAGGAGATTGCTCAAGATGAGAATCAGATCAGCTTCCCTTTATGGGAGGCTAAAGGAGAATGTGAAATTTATTGGCTCTGTTGATTTTGGTTGGTTCCATAAAATCTGCAGCATCTGTTTGATTGGGAGGGAAGAAGACCTGAAGAACAGAACACAGGGCAGTCTGTTGGGGGCACAGTGTGGGAAAAGCAGGGTTGTCTAAAGCAGATAGGCCTGCCTTTATATCATGAGATGACTTCTGGTAGGGTAGATATTCCTATAGGTCACTTTCTGTTTCCAAATCCTCTCGACTCTAACACTGTGCTTCAGTGGCTAAATGAAGATACTTTGTTTAAAGGAGGCCACTTGTCAGAGGTTCCCATAGGGAGGGAGCTTGGAGGCCACACACCCAGTGGGACTGCCATGGAGGTAAACATTTGCTATACCTGGGATTGCCTGAACTGGGTCCTGGTCTAAAGGGTATGTCTACATGGATGCTGAAGTGTGTGCTACATTAACTGTACTCCAGATATTGCAATAGAGCAGGCTGTCCAGACACCTATCTGAGGGCATCAGGCGGTTCTCTGCAACTTGGCTCCCATGCTCTGCCTTGTATTTTTAGCAAACAATCCAGAGGATGCTAGTGTTGATATGGCTACACAAGATATCAGCCACATTTTGGGCTTCAGAGTGTGAGAAACTCTGAGGACAAGTTTACACAGCCTGCCCTTTTCAATGATAGCTGAACAGAGATATGCAAGTTACTTCTGACCTTCTTACACCCAACATGTCCACTGTGCTGAGTTAGAGGAACAGACCTCCCTTTGACTCAGTGCTGCCCAGCTGGCAGGGTGGTGATCAGGGATTGAGTTCTTGATCAGCTGAGTGGGATTTCACAGACCCAATCAGTCAAGCGGGAACTTTGAACAGATGCTGGTGAATTTGCCACCATCAGTGAAGACAAGCCTTGAGATTCTAGATAGAGGTAGATCACAGCAAGATGCCCAGCCGCTGGAACAGACCTGGGGGCAGCTAGCTCCATAACTGTGTCAACAGGATTTTTCCAATTTGCTCAACTGAGCTATAGGGAGGAGTCCAAATATTTTGGGTGATGAAGTGCCTTAAACTCAGTGGGAAATCCCAAACTTTTTGTGAAAGGTGACTGGCACCATGTTTTCTAGTGCTTCAAATTTCTGCCTGTTTATTTAGTCTCCCATCCTGCATAGGGATACCCTAAGGGGGAAAAAAAGTTGGAGACTTTGAGGCTTATGGTAAAAGCTCTGCTGAGTCTAGGTACAACAGGATTGGTTTTCAGAACCCCTGGTGAAGTCTGAGGTCCCATTTTATTGGTCCTTGAATACAAGAGAGGTTAAAAGGTCCCACCTGAAGAGGGCAGGGTCTAATACTCCCATCTCAGAAGCTGATTCTCGGTCTGGGATTCCTTCCATTTTCATGTACCCCCTGAAATCAATGGTGCTGTAATGGGAATAGTTTGTAGGATTTGGGAGAGATATAAATACTCAGTGAAAATGGAGCTTTAGTGGAATGGTACGTTGGTCTTTCTCCCCACCTTCCCCCAAAAAACTCATCTGCCTCTCTTCCTATGCCATGCATGTTGTCTATCTACCTCTCTCCACTGTTGCACACCTACCTAACCCTGTCGTTACTGTCTACCAATGCCCATGAGTGCTCACCTATCTATTTAGCTCCATTCATATTACTCTGCCTACTTATCCCCCTATTCAAACAAACAAACAAACAAAGAAGAAAAAAAAGAACAGCATTGCCTTGAAGGTTGTCAAGGTGTGTCACTGCAGCTGACAGCATCTTTCAGCCACTGCAAACATACTTATGCTAGCAGACCTTGAGCTAAACGCTAAAAGTAACCAAGTGGAAATTCCAGCACTGGTGGTGGTTTGGGCTACTCCTCATGCTTTAACACACTCCATAGAAAATCAGAGTTTGGGGTAACATACTTTTCATAGTGTCTGCTTTCCTTGACAACAATAAAATGCTTTTACCCTCCCCCCAACCATTAACTCTTGTTTATTTACTTACCTATTTTGTTTTAAATTGGCCACTGACTTAAGTGCTTCACCAACTATCAATGGGTGAATGAAAAAGGACTTTTTTCTATTTCATTTAAAATTTGAATGTGGAAGAATAATGTTTTTCTGACTATTCTAAGGGGGATGCAGCATATAAAGCATTGAGTATGATGCAGAATTGATTCTGATTTGTGATTTAGATAGGTAATGTGTTTATAAACTGGGTTAGAGGTAGGAAACACAGAGAAGACGCAGACATCTTTTGTTGGGGGATGCTTTACTTTCATATTATCAAGGTTTCGTATATTAGAGTTACAGTGAAATAAATGCCATCTTTTCACAGAGCCTTTTGTGTCTTCATTTCAGTTTGAAACAACAGAAATCATGGACATCCACATAAAGGGCAGATCACTGTGAGGTGTGATGGTTTTGGTGAAAAGATGGAAGCCAATTTGTAACTGCAGCCCTAACTAATATTAGGAAAGGAAAATACCAAAATATCCTCTTTTAGACCTTACTGAAATATGTTTTATGTTTAGATGATCTTTAGTTACTTAGAAAAGGGTAGATATTTCACATTGTGTCCACTGTCTAAAGAAAATCTCTATTACAACTTTACCTATGACTTCAGAGGCAGACCATCCAACCCCAAATGTGCAAGGACTGTGTAGTCTAGTGGATAGAACACTAGAGTGAAAATCTGGTGACGTGTCCTGCAAGTGAGAGGATAATGGACAAATCACATCCTCTCTATTTTCCTTTCCCACCTCACTTGGTTTGGCTTGTCTATTTAGATTTGTAACTATTCAGGATAGCGGTGGTATGCCTTATTTTGGGTCTATCCAGTACCTACCAGTGTGGATAATCTCAGCTAGGTCTCTAGGTGCAACTATTAATAAGTAACAACAACATCATTAAACAGTATTTAGACTCATGTAAGGTAGGTTCCACTGTAAAACCTACAGCAGCAGAATTCTAGCGTGGGGAATGATGAAGTCATGGAGTCAGCAGCACTACAAAGAGAGATACAGAGAAAATTCTCAGCCTATTCAGGTGGGAATAAGGCGCACATATACGCAAAAGGATCTGGGTAATGAAGGTTCCTGTAAGAGAGAGATTTCATGGCCAGGTTTGTGGTGGTTTGGGATAGGACAGTTTTCTGCCAACCATCATGAATCGTAAATTTAAAAAAAGAGAAGTTTTTTTTCCCCTAAAAAATATGCACCAGCTCAACAACTATTAGACTTGAAACAGCAGTTTCAAGGAAAATTCTGTGTCCTGAGCTATACAGAGAAGATCAGGTTTGGTTTTGGAAATCTGTCTCTATGTGATCTTCTTCCTCCAGCCATAGCTGTCAAACAGGACCTGATTTAGAAATGGGCCTAAAGAAAGCAAGTGAGAAGCCAAGCTGGTAAAAACTTTGAAACTTGATTTCCTTTTTTTATTTCAAAATTGCTTCCAATCCTCAGAGTTAAAAATATTATAATTTTTCAGGTTCTCACATTTGTCTTTATACATAGAATTTAACAAAATGAAACATTGAGATGTAATGTTTTCTCTCTTTCTTTCTTTCTTTCTTTCGACAAATCAGTTCCCTCCCACCAGAATATTTCCACCTGCTCTAGAAAGAAGGATTGAAGAAGGCACATGGAGATAAATCAGAAGATGAATGAAAAAAGTATAAATGCAAGAGAAAGAAAGATGAAAGAGAGGGTGCTGAAGAAATGAGAAAGAATGGGAGAGTGAGAAAAGAATGGAACAGTTGCAGTTGGGACAAATCCATGTATGAGGAATGTTAGTCACCTTGCCTAACATCTAACTAACTGGAAGCAACCCATTCATCTAATGATAAGAGTGGCATATGAACAAATATAGAGTAGGATAGATTAAACCAAATTACAGGGCGGAAGTAGACAGTGATATCTCTGGTGTTTCAGGAATTAAACTTACTCCAAAAAGGGCAAAGAAGAACAGAACTTCTGGACCAGAAAAACATCTCTTGTGTGCTGAGCTGGGCTGAGAGTTGGGATTTGTCTGTTGGGCACCATTCTGCTCTTCTCCTCCAAAAATAGGTGAAACACCTAAGGTCTAAGAATCAAGTGTGCCCAGTCATATAGAAGGACAGAGAAAATCCATGTCCTGGGGCTGGTGCATAGTTCTTGAATTGGAACATCTCCTTTCAAAAGCAGATCTCACCAAGGAAATGCTTATATTCTGCAGTTGGTGTTTCATTGGTCAGACTGATTTCCCAACACAGTACGGTTGAGGGCTTCAAAGCCACCTGGGAATCTGGATCTATCACTCCATCTTAGGTACTGATTCAGGGCTTCTCTACACTGAAAATGTTGAGTTGATCCCTATGGATTGATGCAGTAGTATATAATGTGACCAGTGTAGACCCACTCAATCAACCCTAGAAGTGCTCTCCTGTTGACCCAGTAACTACTCCTCCAAATGGAGTAACACTGCATTGAAGGGGGAGCACTTCATGCCAACACAGCAAAGACACTGCCATAAGGAATGTAACTAAGTCAATAGGAGATACGCACTCTGTGGCATGCTGATTGCGTACCTTGCATTGACTTAGCCCTGCAGTGTAGGCCAGGCCTTAGCTCTCAATACTGAAGGATCTGAGTATCTCACAATGTTTTAAGTCACCAAGACTCGCTGTAATACAACATCTAAGCTTGTCTATCTATTTACTTGCCCACATCTAACGCACTACTGTTTGAACACTGCACCTGATCAGGTTGAAAACTCCAGCAAATGTTCTAAGCATCACTGCCCAGAACTGTTGTGCTCCTGGGTAAAAACTGGAAAGATGTGGTGATGGGGGATACGCAGGCATGGCATCTGGGTAGGAGGCCCATCAGCTTTAATAAGGAGTTGGAGTGCACTTTAAAGGTAGATCAACATAGGTTTGTAGCTGAGGGCTTTCAAAAATTTTGAACCTTGAGTGGCATAGCTAGGTCAATCTGATCCACAGTTTACAAATAGCTAGTTCGATGGGAGAATTCTTCTGTTGACCTCGATACTACTGCTCAGAGAGGTGCCTTAACTACACCAGTGTTAAACCTCATTTCTCAGTGTAGCATGATATCACCCTGGAAACCATTACAGTGACTATCCAACTGAAATGAATGGTCTTGGACTAAGTAAAAAGGAGGAATGAATACGTTTGGGTATGTCTACGCTTAGAACTGAATTTGAAGTAATGAGCATTACTTCAAATTTAATAAATGCATGGCTATGCTGGGTTTTATGATTTTGAACTAAGGAAAGCCTTAGTTCGAATTGATGAGAGCAGAGTTTGAAGTTGTAAAACTTCACTTAAATTTGAACTGATGGTTAATTTGAACTTATTGGTTCAACCTCCTCCTCAAGCTCATCCATCTGGGCAGGGGGGCTGAAGAGGGTGTGAGAGTCTGGCGGGGGCAGGCATCGGCCCACCAGGCCACAATCTTGTACTTTCTGGAGAGGTCTGTGAGCCTCAAGGAGTGCTGCACCATTGCTCAAGAGTCCCAGACCCTTGACTGCCTGAGCACCACTCTGGGCACCACTGGCATGGCCCTGCAGGGCATGGCAGTGAGCATGACCTAGCTGGCCAAACATTTTGCACCCCTGGCTGTGCCATAACATGCCCCCAAGGACCTCGGCACTTCTTGTCACTGGTGTCCCTTGACCTGGGGGGTCATGGGGAAAGGTGAGTCTGGCCCCCCCAAGGCACACAGACTGCCTACCCCATACCAGCCCTGCCACCTACCCACACCCCAACCTTTCCCCCAATCCCCAGTTCTCCCCAAATCTGCTCAGTTCTCCCCGATCCCAAACCCCCTCCCAGCACCCAACCTCCCCTCTGCCATCTTAAGAAACCCTTTGAACAAAAAGTTCTATAACTGCCTTTTTCTTTATTTAGGGGCGGGCAAGAGGGTGGGAGATTGGGGGGCATGTGTGGGGCAGGCATGGACGGTGTGGAGGCAATGAGGGTGCCTGGTGGTGCACCCAGTCCTCAGTGTGCCTCTTCAATGAACATGTCCATCAGCGCCTCCTGCATCCTCAGTGCTCTGTGTGGAGCACGCTGTGTCTGAAGGCTGGCCTCTGGCTGGCCAAAGTGCACTGTGCTCGGCCTCTGTCTCCCAGATGGAGGGGCTCTCCCCCCTGCAGTTTGCATAGATTATGAAGGGTGACACAGGTGCTGACGACCTTGGGGATGGTCACCGCAAGCTGGAAACGTATCAGCCAGCACCTCCATCTGGTATTGAGCTGCCCAAAGGCATGCTCAACAACCTGCTGACACCTGTTGATCTTCCTGTTGAAGTGCTCACGGCGGGCATCCAGGTGTCCCATGAATGGCTTCGTGAGTCAGCGGAGTAGTGGGCAGCCAGCATCCCTGATGATGATGATGGGCACCTACACGTCTTCAATGGTGATGTCGTGCAGAGGCAAAAAGGTGCCCACCTTCATTCACCTGTAGAGGCTGGAGGTATCATGTGTCCTCCCTGGCCAGCCGATGCTGATGCTTGTGAATATACCCCTGTGATCAACAAGGGCCTGCAGCAATATTGAATGCTATCCCTTCTGCTTGTGGTACTCCATTGCATGGTGTTCTGGGGCTCTGATGGGAATATCTGTCGCTTCCAGGATGCCTGTGCAGTTTGGGAATCCAAGAGTGGCAACACCATTCAGGGTGTCTTCCAGGTTGCCCGGGGTGACAAGGCAGGCTAGTAAGACCTCGTTTATGGTCCTGCAGACCTACTCGAGAGTGACCCCCAAGGTGGCCCTCCCCAGTCCAAAATTCTGAGTCATAGAGCAATATGACTGAGTGGTGTCCATTTTCCAGAGTGTGATAACCACTCTTCTGTCCACAGGGAGGGTAGGTCTCATATGCATGTCCCTGCGCTGCAGAATGGGGGTAAGATCACGGACTAGCTCCTGAAAGGTCTGCTTCCTCATCCACAAGTTACACATCCACTGCTTGTCATCCCATGATGCTTGCCCACCAGTCGCCTCTGGTTTCACGTGCCCACACTAGATGGGGTACGGAATGCAGTAGGGTGGCAGTGGCAGCGGGTGCAGCCAACGTGCTGGCAGTGCTGGTGTCTGCCCCTGTGCTGGATTTGTCCAGAGACAGTATGCTGCAGCCTAACAGAACAGTGCCTGGGGTTGTGTCAGTGCTGGGCACCTCGGTGGCAAGCTGGGGTAGCTGGGCTTGGTCCATGACCTTGCCCCGCTCCTTGCCTGTGAGAATGTGAAGAGGGGGTGAAGTCAGTTCCTCCTTTTATTGGATTGGCTGTGGAACTGGCCCTGCTCTGCGGCCATGTTCCAACATTTCCCATTGTGCCCCTGTTCATGGGTCCAACTAGCAAGTCCTGTGCATGGGCATGATAGTTCAAATTGGGTTTCCTGTGCAGACATGTTAATTCAAATCAGGTTAATTAGAGTTGAAAATTCTTAGTTTGGCCTCATTAGTTTGAGCCTGTTTAACTCAAATTAATGGTCTATGTGTGGACATAGCCATTGAGTATAGAGTAAGCATGGCCTGTATAAAGACCTCTAGATCTGACACCTGATGTGCAGATGAATGGATGGGTTGATTGACAGATAGCTGCATTCAACAGGGATAATGAAACAGCGTATTAAATTCACATACCCTCGCTATACAATTTATTGCTTCATCTAGACCAGTCCTGAATAGAAAGTCTTCAGTAATTTGAACTCCATCTTCACAGTCAACAGTCTTGCGTTTGTTATTTTTATCTAAAGTGGTTATGAAGGAATGTCTCCCTTACAATGAAACCAATAAATTTCCTAACACCTTTGCTCAAAGCCTTGCGTACTTCCTTGTTTTTCAGACTGTAGATGAGGGGATTGAGCAGGGGAGTCAGGACAGTGTAGAAGAGAGAAAACACTTTATTCAGGGCTCTCAGTGCATTGGTTTTTGGTAAGAGATAAACAAGAATCAGGGTACCATAGAAGATGGTCACAATAATAAGGTGAGAGGAACAAGTGGAAAAAGCCTTTTGCCTCCCATTTGCAGAAGGAATTCTCAGGATGGTGATGATGATGCACATGTAAGAAGTTAGGGTTAATAGGAAGGGGCCCAGTGCTATGAGGGAGGAGAGTATTAAAGCCAGAAGCTCTATCAATTGAGTGCTACTGCAGGAAACATTGATCAATGGGGTCAAATCACAAAAAAAATGGTCAATTTCATTGGGGCCACAGAAAACCAAATGTGATAACAAAAATATAATGATGGAATTAATCACAAAGCAGCTTACCCAGGAGCCTGTCATGAGAAGAAAGCAAAATCTGCCATTCATAATGATTGTATAATGCAGGGGTTTACATATTGCTAAATATCGATCATAAGACATTGCTGCTAGGAGATAACATTCTGATCCTGCAAGGCAACCAAAGAAATAATGTTGTGTAAAGCAGCCTGAGATGGAAATGGTTCTGTCCCCTGTCAGGAAACTGGCCAGCATCCTTGGTAGGATGGTGGAGGTATAGCAGGTCTCCAAGCAGGACAAGTTCCCCAGGAAGAAGTACATGGGAGTGTGAAGGTGCTGATCAGCCACAACTATTGCAAGAATGAGGATGTTCCCTACCATGGTCATAATGTAGATCACTAGAAAGAGTAGGAAGAGAAGAATCTGCAGTTCCTGGAGACTCCCGAATCCCAGTAGGATGAATTCTGTGACATACGTTTGATTTCTCCATTCAGGGTTTACCATGGGTCTGATTTCCAAAGAACAAGAAAATGAAATGGTAAGAGAATGATAGAAACAAAAATCTTTGGCACTGCCATCCATACATTTTCACAGAACAAAGTAATTTTCTTCTGAAATGTAACTGACCAAATTCTTTTGCCATGTGTATTGTACACTGAAATGCTGGTTAATTCTTGACTGAAGCCTCATGAATTCTTGAGAAAGAAACCAAATATACTTCCATTGATTCATTATCATCATCTTGAACTATGATGAAGTGGGATTTTCTACCATGAAAGCTCATGCAATAAATAAAATTGTTACTCTTTAAGTGCCACAGGAATCCTAGTTTGTTTTAAAAATAAAGATGTAGAACATGGTTCTCTATCCCTTCTAATGTCATCATGTTCATCTTTTCTGTTAGCCTCTCTTTACCAGTGTGCATTGGTAAGGTATATTTATATCAGTGCAAATCAGCACAGTAATGGGACCTTAAAAAACAGTTGTTGCTGGGGCACTGGAGGCCACCTGAGGAGTGCTGGATGTTATTCCCAGCTCTCCTGGTGATTTTTTTTTTAATTTGTTCTCTCCCACACACCCCTCTTGACTATAGGAGAGATACAGCATCCCGAAGTACCTACTGTGATTTCTACTCATTGCTGTAGTGAGCCAGATAATGTTATGCCCATCCTGTTGGAAATTCTGATATTCAAATTTCATTTTTGTTCTTCTACTGAAAAAAAAAGTAAACATAAAAATTCCAAAATATTTAGTTTCAGAACCATCAAATAGACTTTATGGAAATATTTATCAAACAATCATTTCTTATTTATATAAACCTTGCATGGGGCAAGTAAGTATTTCAGGATTTGGAGTCAGATTCGAATAGGAGTTATATATGAATGTGCTTTTGAAATGTTCACAGAAATGTTGGAGTGGAAGGGATCTCAATAGGTCATCTAGTTTAGTCATTTACACCGTGGCAGAACTAAATATTACCTAGAACATCCCTGAAAGGTTTTTGTCTGACCTGTTCTCTAAAACATACAAGGAGAATTTACAATCTCTCTACGTAATTTATGAGTGCTTACCTACCTTGAAAGTTAGCAAGTTTTCCCAAATGCCTAATCTAAATTTCCATTATTGCAATTTAAACCCCTTGCTTCTTGTCATGTTGTCATTGATTAAGAGGAACAATTTATCATATTAGTTTTCGTAAGAACATTTTACATGCTTGAAGACTGTTATATTTCCTCTGTCTTCTCTTCTGCAGATGAAACCCTCCCTACCCCTTCCCCCCCCCCAATTTTCCTTTTGGATGACTATCTACATTTTTAGGCACTGAAATATCTTTGCCAATAAAAATGGGTGGCAAATTTTTAACCATTGTCTTTCTGATTCACACAACTGAAGGAAAAGTAATTGTATATGATTGTGTTAGCATTCTCTCTGTGCCCCATATGTCTATTGTGTACCCAATGTTAGGATTGTAAATTGTTCAAGATACATCTGAGACTGGCCATCAAACAACATTTTTGGAAATGATGTCCATTTGCCCATGATACAGACATCTGTGGGAGCTTGTGAAAGGCCCTATATTTTGATACATTTAAAGACAAACCACAGAAGTCTCCTTGTAGCTGATTTGAAGCATTGACCATCTTAAAGTGTCCTTTATCTTCTATGTCTATGATCCAGAACCTAAAGGACTTTGAGAGTTTCAAATGAGACTAAAGATTTAGTATCCAAATTCCATGTAAATCTATGAAACTAACTTCCTTAGGTCCTTTTACAAAATTCCTTTATTATCCCTTGTCTACATGAGAGAGTTGCACCATTGAAGCTTGCATATATGTTATTCGTTTTTTAACTAGTTGAACTGGTGAAACCCACAGTTTTTTTTTTCTCAATTCGGTTTGAGTGTTTTTCATCATTTCACTTTGAGAAGATTATTAATTGATTTATGAAAATGAAATATGACTGGTTTAAACCAAAATCAGTGTCTCCATGTCTTTTGCACCAGTCTAACTAAACCAGTTTTAAAAAATCATATCTTAAACTGAACACGTCCAACTTTTGCTCACAGATAAAAATGTTAGTGAGAGTTTCACCTCTCCTCACCTACTTGTGTTGATAAAGGAAATATACTATTGAAATCAAAGGCAAATTTTCTCAAGAGAAACAAAGGAATTGCACGTCTGGATAAGAGCCCTGGTCCTGTCTTTGACCATAGTATTGTTTCAGAGGAAGATGAAAGAACTCCTGCAATAGGAAGATGGGGGATAATCTCTTTCCAAGGATGATTTAAAAGTTAAGATTAACCTAAATGCTGAAGAATGAGATTCTATATTCCTTCTAAAAATTCTCTCTTTTCACTAACAGCTGTTATCATTCTGCATGTTGTTTTTCTTCAAAATGAACATCCTCTTTCTCTCTTTGTAAATTCCTGATGTCAATAGCAACCAGTGGCAATGAGTTCCACAGTCTAATTACACATTTTGTGAATAAGTATATCCTTTCTTGAGTTTAGTATTTGCCACCTTTCAGTTTCATTAACTGTTCCCTTGTCTGTGAGTTCAGAGACAGAAGTTCCTGATCTCCTTTCTGGACCATTCATAATTTTACAATATGTGCCACTTAATAGTAATCCCAATATTAGCAATTTTCACCTAATAGCCATTTTCCCTAGAATCAGTTCAATCCCACTGACTGTAATGTTAATGGGATTTGGCTACTGACAAGAGATATGCTGCTTAACAACAACATTTTCTGGAAGAAAGGTCCCAGCTGCGGAGAGGTTTGTGAGCCCGCAGTCAGGGAAGGCATTTTTGCTGACTTTTGTTTGTTGGCAGCTTTCAGATAATAGCAAATTTGCTGGGAAACAAGAAGTTGTTAATAAGCAGAATCCACTATGTTTCAGGACTGAGTAAGCACAGACTGAGAAATCAATATTTCACTCAGTGATTTCACTGAGGCTAACTGCAGTAGAAAAGGCTTACATTACCTTTATTATCTGCTTGAAGTTCTGTTGCAATCTCTTCAGTTAGGATTTCATGAGCTGGTTTGTATTGTCCCCATGACAATCATTTTCCTGATACTTTTCATACACTTAACTAGCTTGTAAAAAGACATTCCTCATCAAAGAGCATTCATTACTCTTTGGTACTCCATTGATATTGCTGGGTGCTCTTAGGGAAGAACTAATGTTGCCTTTTGCTCATGTTTATATGCATTCTAGGATCATGAGACTTTTTCATTTCTGTCACCATGGAACTAATTATATGTTTAAATTGAAGTAAATGTAAACACCACTGTTAATAGATAACAGTTCAATTCAGTAGACTTCCCTATTCACAAAGGGAAAACACTGTTAATGCAACCTATTTATCTTTTTTTGTAAATCATTCATAAATTATTCATTTATTTACATAGCAATTAAAATATGTAGAGATGGAGAAGTTATGCATGAAGGACTTTGGGAATTTTGTTGTATTTCATTTTAAAGTTATATTTTAAAATAGTTTAAATACTATTAATAATTGATTTAACAAAGAAAAAGTTGAGAAGTGACTTGATGATAGCCTAATATAGCCTATAAGTGCCTACATAGGCAAGATATATTTAATAATTGGCTCATCAAGCTAGCAGAGAAAGAAGTAGCATCATAGAGTAGGTCAAACTTAAAACTTCTAAAATTCAGACTGGAAATGCAAGTAAAATTTTTCATAGTGACAGCTATGAAACAATCTTTCAAGCATCAGGGTTGAGCTTTCATCACTGACAATTTTTTGGAGGGGCTGGAAGGATCTGAGGGATGCAGGGCCCATAGAACTGATGGGTGACCTCTGATAAACATTTAGCATGTGCAAAGGAACTTTTATTTTCTCTGTAGGGTAGATCCCAAAAAGAGGAAGAATTTCAGATTCACCTAATTCTATAGGTCAGTAGAAACAATGAGAGTCCAGTGGCACCTTAAGGACTAACATTTCTTCAGGCATAAGCTTTTGTGGGCTTCAACCCACTTTGTCACATACATCTTTAAGTAAGTTCCCTCACCTTTAAAGCATCTGACAAAGTTGGATTTTCTCCCATGAAAGCTCATGTGAAAAACTAAATTTGTCAGTCCTTAAGTGCCACAAGACTCCTTGTTTGTATGTCTACTTGACTATATTAGAGCTGAGACAATCACTGTTAGAGCAGAAATTGTTGCAGGTGTATCCTATAGAATATATTAATGTTTCTCCAATTGCAAGGAGACTGATACAATAGCTCTAAGAAGGAGAAATCATCTCACATATCATTGGTAAGATGTCTATTTGGGTTTCCAGAGAGCCTGTTATGGTAACAATGATAGTGAAGAAATTTTCCAAGCATCTGGGTTGGTGTTATCTTTGAAACCTACTGATCAGAAGCCCCAGAGAACTACAGCCTAGCAGAGGATTCTTGTACAATGGACACTGATGGCTGCCAACCCCAATGTGATTCCACGTGACAGACTGCAGCCAACTTTAGGATGGGGGTAGGCAGACCAGGGAAGAGGGAGCTCCACCCTACTCAAAGAGGAGTTGTGTTGGGTACTATATAAATCTTGCAGATTCTATTGCTACCCCAAAAGAGGGTGTGAGTAGCACCACAACACAAGCAGCATGGACAAGAGACTGGAATGGGTTCACAAGTGACTTCTATGTGTCTCAGGCCTGACATTGCCTAATCTGTATACAATCATGGTGTGTTACACTGTAGGTATTTCTAGTACCAAATCTATGGAAATACAGACTAGTATACCCTATCCATCATAGGAAGATCGCTGTAAGGTTACAGATAAAAAAAGGGCTGGTATCTGAGCCACTTTATTATCATTTTACTGTAGACTGGGATTTCCAGGGGATGTCAGTGGGAGTTTGATTTAGCTATGCTTGGTCTTGCTTTGAGCAGGGGCTTAGAGCAGATGAGTTCCTGAGGTCCCTTCTGAGTATGAATGGACATGAAAATTGGATCTCATCATTTTCAATTAGATTACTTGACCAAAAATATAATTGTAGTCACAAATTCTTACCACAGAATTTATTAACCTTAAAGAAACACTAATGCATAGCAAAATAATTGACTGTTAAACTTGCACCTACTCTGGCATATTTGAGGGAAGAGTTAGATTTAGATCTGTTTGTAGAAGAGAATTCTTATCTACCACTACAAAATCCTCAAAGGAGAAGACCACATGAAAATCCATTCTATAGTGCAACTTGACACATCTCCTTCAGTTTACATCAGTTGTGTTTCAGAGCCTGGAGAAGTAAGGGAGGCAGAACTCTCAGAGACAGAAAAATGGTCTGGGTTCAGAAAAGAATTAGACAAACTCAAGGTGGATAAGTCCATCAAGGCCTATCTTCCATGATGGTCAAGGCCACAACCCCATGCTATGAGTGTTGCTGAAGCACTAACTGCCAGGAGCTGAGACTGGATGATGGGGAATGGATCATTTGCTAAACACCATGTTCTGTTCCTTCTTTATGAAGCACCTGGCTATGGCTTCTGTCAGAAGATAGGAGGCAGTGCTATATGAACAATTGGTCTGACCCAGAATGGTCCTTCTTATGTTCTAACAGCACTGGAAAACATTATTGCTACCTAGATCACCAGCTGGGAGTTCTCTTGCACCTCCTCTCTCATTGCTTCATTACTGCATTATGGCTTCTGTAGGATGTCTTCTTTCCCTATATTTTTCATAAATTTTGTTCCCTTGCTTAGAAAGGCCCTGTATATTTCTAAGAAGATGCTTTCAGACTGCTGCACCACATAGCTGATTTTGTTTTTCATCCTTGTAGAAGAGTGAAAGTTGTGACACGTATCAGTACCTTTGTGGCAGTGGGTCTCACGCTCTGGCAGGCTAGTGGGTCACAGGGGTCCCCTTCCTCCTTGTTCCTGCCCATAGGGGCTGCTACTGGTGTTGCTCCTGGTGTGTGGGGGAAGGTTGGGACCCAGGCCCACCCTCTCCTCTGGCTCCCAGCCCAGGGGCCCTAAAAGATGCAGCTAGCTATGCACTGCTGACCAAGTCCCAGTCCTGCACTCCTTTCCCCTGGGCTGTTTTCCCCCTCCTTTATAACTTTTTAGGGTTTTCACCCAGTCTCTTCTTCTGCTGGGTTTATTCTCCATCCCTCTCTGTCTTTTCCTCTGTTTGCCTATATCCTTCTCTTCTCCAATGTCACCTTGAAGTTCTGCAGTACAACACTAACCACCACCACCTGCTCCAGATTGTACAACTTCTGTTTGTGGCAGGGCAGCTTTTATCAGGCACCTGGCTAGGCCTGAATTGATCTCAGGTGCCTCTGATTGCCCTGCAGTAACCATAGCTAGCCACTAGGGAAACAAGCTCTTACCATTCTACAGCTTATATACCCTCCCTTCACTTACTCTTACAGTGCCTGCTACCCTTAATATCTCACAAAGTCTTCAGTTCTTCATCATTATGTCCATTCCAGAAATAGGCACCATCTTCCTTTATATCATCAGTGAAATGAAATGATATAACTGTGATCAAATAATGAAATATATATGTATGCTGGAGACCCCAATATAAAAAACTACTGTTAATTTCTAATGGCCAACCTCAGAGAATCACTCTTTTCCTCAGAGAAATTTTGCTGATGGCTGAATTATTTCCCACCTGCAGAAAGAGGAGGAAGGAAATGAAAAAAGATCTATAGGCGTCAAAATTAAATATGCAGAAGTTTGTGTAGTCTTTCTCAAATCCATGCCAGTAACAATTTTAGGTCACCAACTGGACATGGTTATTTGATCGGGTATAGGATAGTGTGTTTTTGGTTTTGGCTGAATTGAAGATAAAAGCAGTTTTTCATTTCATTGTTCAGAATTTTTAAAGCAACAAAAACAAAAATGGTATCAAACAATAAAAAAAAAACCCTCAAAGAACCCTAAAACTTTTTGTTCCAAATTTATCATTTTCTTACCACTTCCCAGATACCCACAGTTTCTTTGTATCTCTCTTACTACTTGGAAAAGCTGGGAAATTGCGACTGTGGTTATGCTTAAACTGTAAGGAAAAACCTGAGGCAATTGAATTGGGCTCATGGGGCTTAGACAGTGGGGCTAAGAAAGTAGCAGTATAATCATTTCTTCCAAGACTGGAACCTGGGATGCAAAATCTGACAGGTTCAATCATTTAGACTGTTATTTGTGGTCCAATAGTGCAAGGTCTATGAGCCTGAATTAGTTCATCCGTCACCTGAGACTTGCAGCAGCAGGAATTTGACAGTGAAGTCGATGTTCGAATTACTGATGATTTTTTTTATTAGGAGTTGGGCTAAGTGAACATAATTATCCAGAAAGTCTGTCTGAATTTATTATGTGGTTTCATTATTTCTGTTTCATGCATTTATCAGCCTATTCCTGCATTCGTCTATCTGAATTTCCACAGTGTCAGCTATTCAGGTTTTTTATCATAGAATCATAGAATCATAGGGTTGGAAGGGACCCCACAAGGTCATCTAGTCCAACCCCCTGCCAAAAAAAGCAGGACCACTCCCGTTAGATCATCCCAGTCAGTGTTTTGTCCAGCTGGGACTTGAACACCTCCAGAGATGGAGATTCCACCACCTCCCTAGGCAACTTATTCCAATGCTTCACCACTCGCCTAGTAAGGAAGTTTTTCCTAATATCCAGCCTGGACCGCCCCAGCTGTAACTTGAAGCCATTGCTTCTCGTTCTGCCCTCTGTTACTACCGAGAACAGTCAAGCTCCCTCCTCCTTGGAGCAACCCTTCAAGTAGTTGAAGGTTGCTATCAAATCCCCCCTCAGTCTTCTCTTCTGCAGGCTAAATAAGCCTAGTTCCTTCAGTCTTTCTTCATAGGGCTTGTGCTCCAGCCCTTTGATCATTTTTGTTGCCCTCCTCTGGACTCTCTCTAATTTGTCCATGTCCTTTTTGTAGTGGGGAGCCCAAAACTGGACACAGTATTCCAGATGTGGCCTCACTAGTGCAGAATAGAGGGGAATGATCACATCCCTTGATCTGCTGGTAACACTTCTTCTGATGCAGCCCAGTATGCCATTGGCCTTTTTGGCAGCAAGAGCACACTGCTGACTCATATCCAGCTTCCCATCCACCATGACTCCCAGGTCCTTTTCTCCAGTGCTGCTATTTAGCTGATCACTCCCCAGCCTGTAGCAGTACATGGGGTTTTTTCGTCCCAAGTGCAGGATTTTACACTTATCCTTGTTGAACCTCATGAGATTCCTCTTGGCCCACTGCTCCAGTTTGTCTAGGTCTCCCTGAATCCTGTCTCTGCCCTCTAGGGTGTCTACCGTTCCCCCCAGTTTGGTATCATCTGCAAACTTACTAAGTGTGCAATCTATCCCATCATCCAGATCATTAATGAAAACATTGAACAGAACTGGCCCCAGGACCGACCCCTGGGGCACACCACTTGTTACTGCCTGCCAACTTGACATGGAGCCATTGATTCCTACGCGCTGAAACCGTTGTTCTAGCCAGTTTTCTATCCACCTTACAGTCCATGCATCTAACCCATACTTCCTTAATTTGCCAATGAGAATGCTGTGGGAAACCGTATCAAAAGCCTTGCTAAAGTCAAGGTATATCACATCAACGGCTCTTCCCACATCCACAAATCCAGTCATCTCATCATAGAAGGCGATGAGGTTGGTCAGGCATGATTTACCCTTGGTAAATCCATGCTGACTGTTCCTGATTACTCTATTTTCCTCCAAGTGTTTGAGGATGGATTCTTTGAGAAGCTGCTCCATGATTTTTCCAGGGATTGAGGTGAGGCTGACAGGTCTGTAATTCCCTGGATCCTCCTTTTTGCCTTTCTTGAAGATAGGTACTATATTTGCTTTTTTCCAGTCCTCTGGCACCTCCCCTGTTCGCCACGAGTTTTCAAAGATAATGGCCAATGGTACTGCTATCTCATCAGCCAGCTCCCTCAGCACCCTCGGATGCAGTTCATCCGGCCCCATGGACTTGTGCACATCTAGTTTCTTTAAGCAGTCCCTAACCTGACCTTCTGTCACCAAGGGCCTCTCTTCTTCTCCCCAGTCCCCCGTACCTAGTGTAGTGGGCTGGGAGCTGACCTTGCTTGTGAAAACTGAACTAAAAAAAGCATTGAGCACTGCAGCTTTTTCCTCATCCTCTGTCACGAGGATGCCTGCCCCATTCAGTAAGGGACCTACACCATCCCTGATCCTCTTCTTGTTATTGATATACTTGTAGAACACCTTCCTGTTATCCTTCACATCCCTTGCTAGTCGCAACTCCATTTGTCCTTTGGCCTTTCTGATTTTATCCCTGCAGTCCCGAGCAATGTCTTTATATGCCTCCTTAGTCATCTGTCCTAGCTTCCACTTCCTGTAAGCATCCTTTTTATGCTTCAGCTCAGTGCAGAGCTCTCTGTTAAGCCACAGTGGGCGCCTTCCACATTCGCTGTTCTTTCTCCTTATCGGAATTGTATCTTCCTGTGCCCTTAGCAGGGTTTCTTTAAAATGCACCCAACTCTCTTGGACACCTTTCCCCTTCAGATCAGCCTCCCAAGGGATCCTGCCCATCAGTTCCCTGAGGGAGACAAAATCTGCTTTTCTGAAGTCCAGGGTCTGCGTTTTGCTTCTTTCCTTCTTTCCTTTAATCATCAACTTGAACTCAATCATTTCATGGTCACTGCTACCCAGGCTGCCATTGACCTCTACTTCCCTGATAAATTCTTCTCTATTTGTGAGCAGCAGATCGAGAGGCGCAAGGCCCCTCGTTGGTTGCTCCAGCATTTGTACCAGGAAGTTGTCCTCAACACTCTCCAGAAACTTCCTGGATTGCCTGTGCACTGCTGTATTGGTCTTCCAGCAGATGTCAGGGTAATTGAAGTCCCCCATGAGAACCAGGGCCTGTGCTCTAGAAACTTCTGTCAGTTGTTCACAGAACGCCTCATCCACCTCCTCCTTCTGATCTGGTGGTCTGTAGCAGACACCTACCACAACATCCCCCTTGTTGCTCTCCCCTCTAAACTTAACCCACAGACTTTCAACTGGCTTGTTTCCACTTTCATAATGAAGCTCTGAGCAGTCATAGAGCTCCTTTACATATAGTGCTACTCCTCCCCCTTTCCTTCCCTGCCTGTCCTTCCTGAACAGTCTATACCCATCTATTGCAGAGCTCCAGTCATGCAAACTATTCCACCACGTCTCTGTTATCCCAATCATGTCATAGTTCTTTGTCTGCGCTAGTGCTACCAATTCCTCCTGCTTGTTTCCCAGCTCCTTGCATTTGTGTATAGGCACCTAAGATACCCAGCTGATTGCCCTACTTTCCCATTTTGATTTTCAATTCTATTGTATCTACCTCCCTGGATTTTCTTTTGGTGTTGACCTCCCCCACCTGCCTCAGGCATTAGGGCTTCATTAGAGCATCTAAGAAAGTTATTTGATTCCCCCCGCATGTTCCAATTATCCTCTCTTCTATCCCTGTAGTTACAGTCCCGGCACCCCCTAAGTTCCATCCCATCCCCCTGGTCTCCCACATAGTCACTTACCTGTGGGCTTTGGTCTCCTTCCCCCTTCAGACCTAGTTTAAAGCCCTCCTCACTAGGTCAGCCAGTCTGCGTCCAAATACGCTCTTCCCCTTCCTCGAAAGATGGAGTCCATCTCTGCCTAGCAGTCCTTCTTCCTGAAACAGCAACCCATGGTCGAGGAAGCCAAAGCCCTCCTGACGACACCATCTTCGCAGCCAAACGTTCATCTCCAGGATGCATCTGTCTCTGCTCAGGCCTCAACCCTTGACCGGAAGAATCGAGGAGAACACCACCTGTGCTCCAAACTCCTTCACCCGTGCTCCCAGAGCCCTGAAGTCACCTTTGATCTGCCGAGGATCACCTCTCGCAGTATCATTGGTTCCTACATGGATGAGAAGCATGGGGTAGTAGTCAGAGGGGCGGATGATTCTCGACAATCCCTCCGTAACGTCTCGGATGTGGGCACCTGGCAGGCAGCATACCTCTCGAGAGATCTTGTCAGGGCGACAGACGGGTGCCTCCGTCCCCCTCAGAAGTGAGTCCCCAACCACCACAACTCTATGTTTCCTCCTAGCTGTGGTGGCTGTGATCCTCCCAGCCTCGGGGGTGCACGGCCTCTCCTCTTCAACCTCCTTCACCGTCTCTAGCACCGCATAACGATTCTTCACCACAACAGAGGGTGGGTTTTGGGCAGGGGTGGAGCACTGCCTACCACCAGAGGTAACCAGCTGCCAGTGTCCTCCCCCTGCCACAGGCTCCCCATCCAGCTCCAGTGTTGTGGCAGTAGTCTCTGGTACCTGGTCAGTGCCCTCCATCTTGCACTTCTCCTCGTGGATGCTGTCGAGGAACTTCTCCAGGGTGTGGATACTCCTAAGCCGAGACACCTCCTCCTGTAACTCTCCCACCTGCCTCCTGAGAGATTCCACCAGCAGGCACCTGTCACATCGATTCATCTCCCCAGCCTGATCATTGGAGACAGGGAACTGAAGGCTGCAGTCCCTGCAAGTCCACACCAGGGTCTGGGTAGAGATATCTATGGTCAGGATGTCTGTCTGGCTACAGGCACAGGTAGAAGAGACAGAAGGGGTGCTGGCAGCAGTGCGGCTCCTCTTCACCATCGTGGTTTCACAAACTCCTCCCCAAACTCCCTCTCAAACTCGCCTGTTTGCTGTCCCCTGTTCGCAAGCTCCCTCTGGTCGCTCAGCCACTGGCTTTTAAAGCCTTCTCTGCCTAGGTCAGGCCTGGCCCCTTGTTAAACACATCATGCTAGGCTTCTCCTATATTCTGTCTTATTCATTTCTCCTTCTAATTGAGTCCAAGTCCATTCACTTCAGTTGAATATTTACTGGAATGGCCACTTGAGTGATGTCATGCTACCCTGAGAGATGAGGTTTTACACTGATGTGATTAAGCCACCTCTCTGAAGAACTGCCCCATCAATCTAGATGTGTGTATATCATGGGTTAGATTTATTTAGGAATGTCACTCAGGGTTCAAAATGTTTGAAAATCCTGAGCTACAGATCTAGGTTAATCTATATTTAAAGTCTACTCCAAGTCCTTATTAAAGGTGATGGATCTCCTACGCAGATGCCAGACCTCTGAGTGTCCCCAATTTTCCAATCTTTGTTTGCCAATTTTCACCCCATGCCATTGCAGTTTGTGGCTGCATGTAGATGCTCCCTATGTGTATTCTTTCCCAGAAAACAAAGACAGCACCCCATGAGAAAATAACGTAACTACAGATTTGCTGAGTAAGGAAGATTCTCTGTCAGGTTTATTGCCAGACAAGCACAGCAGAAAGTGCCCTATAGATCAATGGTTCTCAAATACTACATGTTGCCACATGGTGGTCAGTGTGTCACAGAGAGCCAGGTAGATGGCTGTATTTGGTCATGGGGGTTGGGGCTGCAGGGGTGGTCTGGTCTGATCTGTCAAGTTGCAATAGTCCACCAAGTGTGTCACAACTTGCAAGATGCTGAGGACCACTACTACAGATGCCACATGTATTCTTAATATTGTGTGCCCTGGACAATAGACAAGATCAGTGAATGGCGGGACTTTCCATTCCCCACTGCGCGACACACAGAAATTTTCTCTGACACCATCTTATGTACATTTATATAAAAAAATTACCAATTTCCCCATAATATGTAGTTACCATCCCCTGACAAGACAAGGAGTTATGACATGGTATGATACCACCCATTGCTTTTTACCAAATTGATTGGTCAAAATATTCCTATTTATTATATTAACAACTCACTTCTATCTATTATAATATCATTTGGGGAAGTTAGTGTGTTCTTGTTATCTCTGGGACATTCAAATGTCCTGGTACCTTTCAGAAATGCACTTAAACACAATTCAAAAATTACTGAGTATGTTATATCAGTTCTTTTCTTGCCAGTTACTGTGAGCCTGCCATCATTCACAGCATGACTTCTTACTGTACTTTATAGTAGCCTTGACCATTACTTTAGCTCTGGTTTCATATCTGCAATATCATGTTAGGTGCATTAAATGCAGGCAAGTGAACAGAAAGATAAGCTAAGATGTTCCATTACAGTGAGCCTTGGTGTCTTGAGCAGTGTGAAGTGTTGCAATACTGCAGTGATAAGTACCTGAGAGAGAGAGAGAGAGAGCCACATCCCTTATGTTGCTTTGAAAATGCCAACCCTACTGAGTTGGAATATTAGGCTGAACAACCAATCACAACCGAAAGATATACATGTTTCCCTGGAGAGATTTCCTTCTGGATGGACACACGCCAATGCCAGAACCATGCACCAGTCCAAGGACATCTCTCCTCTGTCCTTTAACAAGACCAAATACACTTGCTGCCTGGACCTTAGGTGACTCATCTATTCTCAGATGGGAAGGATAGTGCCAGAAAATGGATTTCTACTCCTAGCCCAGTTCTGCTGATTTTTGAGCTTGTTAATGGAGCTTAAATTCCTTAAGCCCCAGAGATATCATTACCTACATCCACTCTGTAATCTGGTCTATTCTATCCTATTCTATGCTGGCTTATACCCTACTTTCATCATAGAGGAACTGGCTATCTTTCAGTGGCAGGTTAAGCATGGTTACTTACATTTCTCACAGTTGCTTCATTTGTCTCACTCAGCATGCTGTCACAGTAATTATTGCATTCTGATCCCTGTCTCCCATTTTTCTCATCTCTCCAGCATCCTGTCTTTCTTTTTTTTTTTTCTTTCCCTTTCACTTGCCCCCTTTTTTTCTCCCTTTCTCTGATTTTTCTGCATGTGCCTTCCTTAACTCTTCTTTCTAGAGCAGGTGGAAATATTTTGAGAGGAAAAAATTGGATTTGTCAAGAAAATTGAAGTACATTTATTCCTAAACTTTTCATTTTTCAATTCAATCTTCTGGGTGGTGGTGGTGAAGATTTAACAATCTAAATAGACAGGATATGCAAAAGAGGGCAGGGTAACAAAAATAGAGATGCTGTCACTTGCCCATCATCCTGTCATTTAGAATCATAGAATCATAGAAACATAGGGTTGGAAGGGACCTCATAGGTCATCTAGTCTAACCCCCTGCCAGAGGCAGGACCACTCCCACTAAACCATCCCAGTCATGATTTTGTCCAGCCGGGCCTTAAACACCTCCAAAGATGGAGACTCCACCACCTCCCTTGGCAGCTCATTCCAATGCTTCACCACTCGCCTAGTAAAAAAGTGTTTTCTAATATCCAGCCTTGACCTCCCTAACTGCAACTTGAGACCATTGGTCCTCGTTCTGTCCTCTGTTACTACCGAGAACAGTCGAGCTCCATCTTCCTTGGAGCATCCCTTCAAGTAGCTGAAGGTTTACAGTACAAAGGTCACCTAATTTTCATTCTAGTGCTCTGTTCACTTAATCACACTGTCCTTGCATACGTGAGGAATCTGATGAAGTGGGTTCTAGCTCATAAAAGCTTATGCTTGAATAAATTTGTTAATCTTAAAGGTGCCACAGGACTCCTCATTTTTTGTTTTGACAGGTGAAAGAATGAAAAATATCTACTCTTTTGTATTAATTAAAGAGAATCTAAGTATAAAATACATTTTTGGTAAATTCTAAAGAGGAAAATTTTATTATAGTTTTCCCAATATTAGCTAATGTTTGTTTGAACATATTGTCTTGGAGGAGGTAGCACTCTTACACAAGATGCTGATGAAACCTCATTTGGAATACTTGTGCAGTTGTGGTCCCCCATGTTTATGAAAGATGAGTTCAAATTGGAACAGGTGCAATGAAATGGATGATCCAAGGAATGGGAAACCTGCCTTATGAGAGGAGACTAATGGAGTTTGGTTTACTTAACCAAATCAAAAGAATGCTAAGGGGAGACATGATTGCTTTGGATACATACATCAGAGGGCAAAATAGCAGGAAGGGAGAAGAGTTATTTAATTTCAGCACAAATGTGGACACAAGAACTAATGGATATAAACTGGACATCAGGAAATTTAGACTTGAAATTAGTTGCAGTCGAGGAGTGAAGTTCTTAAATAGCCTTCCAAGGGGAGCAGTGGGGGGAAATATCTAGCTGCTTTTCAAAGCTTAACTTGATAAATCCATGCAGGTGATGGTATAGTGGGATAGTCTAGTTTGAGAATTGACTGATCTTTACCTCATGGTGTTAGATAAGCCAATGGCATGTTAAGAAGGGTGGATTCTGGGCTATTACAGAGAAGTCTTTCTTGGACATATGATTGAAGAGACTTTCCCCATGCTCAGAATCTAACTGGCCACCATATTGGGTTCAGGAAGGAATTTTCTTCCAGGGCAGATGGCAAAGCCTCTGGGTGTGTGACACCTTCCTCTGTAGTATGGGGCATGACTCAATTGTTTGTGGATTCTCTGTATCTTAATGTATTTAAATCATAACTGGAGGGCTTTAAGAACTTACTTATAGGTTAGAGGCTTATTACGGGAGTGGGTGAGGCTCTGTGTTCTGTATTGTAAAGGTGAATGTATGTGAGCAAATCTTCCAACCACAAGCCATTGAAAGGTTGTTTCTCATAATTCATTCCTACAGCAATTTATGCACATGCTTAACCATCAATCTTGTGTCTAATATGATTGAATTAAGAGATTACTCACACTATGTAGAGACACAAATCCCAAAGTAAAGCTGTGGGCAAATAGGATATGTCCACACTCAAAGTTTTATTTCAAAATATAGCCATTGACTTAAATGACTCATTTCAAATTTCAAAAAAATTATTTGAAATAAGTCAAGAGCATACAATCGAAATAGCATGCCCTGTGTATGGACATGCTATTTCAATTCCCTGAGAGGGGCACCCTGGCAGGGCCATGTTACCACCCAATCCCCTGCGTGGCTCTAACCTGGAGAGCCAGACAGGGGAAAAAGCAACCAGGGCAGGGAGGAGGGGGCAGGTAACCAACTGGCTGGGAGCTGCTGTCCCACCTGACTGCCCCACCACCTCGGCAGGAGTGGTCCAGGGAGCCCTGCTTCTGGCTCTGCCCCACTGCCAGCTCCCAGGGGCTGCAGCCCCTACGGGGTGTCCGGAGCTGCTGCAGCTCACCTTGCATCTGGCTGAGGGGTCTGCAGCCCCCCTGAACCTATGGTGGGATAAGCCACTGCAGCTCCAGCCACCCCGTGGGGGCTGCAACCCCCCAGAGCCGGCAGCAGGGTGAGCTGCTGCAGCTCCAGCCATCCTGAGGGGGCTGCACCCCCTGGAGCTGGCAGTGGGACAGCTGCTGTGGCTTTAGCCACCCCGTGGGGGCTGCCTGGTGCATGCCCCTACACATCCCCTCAGCACCTTGGCCAGGGTGCTGAGGGCTCCCTGGGCAAGATGCTGAAGGGGGGGTGGGCCTTCCTCCCAGTGTGCAATGCACCTTGGGGGGAAGGTCAAACGCGTTATTTTGAAATGATGGTTATTTTGAAAAATGTGTCTGAATGGCGTTATTTCAAAACCACCATTTCAAAATAACAGCTGTTTTGAAAGGAACTGGGTTTAAGCTCTTTCAAAACAACGGCTCTGATTTCAAAACGATGGAGCCCCTCATTTCCAAATAAGAAAACATCATGTGGACCAAATTTCTTTTTTTTTTTTTTAAATAACCAGTGCTATTTTGAAATAAAAGACATGAGGGGACATAACCCTAATTATCATCCAATCATACTTTGTATATAACAGATGCCACTGAATTTTACCACATAAATTGTCCAGTAAACACATGCATAATTTTCTGACTTTAGGATCTTGAGCTATATTTTGAGGCCTACAAGATAATTTTTAAATCAAATTTCTCTATATTTTTTGATATTTTAACTGAGTTTATTTACAGATACTTTTAATGTTTTACTGTTTCTTGAAATAAAATTTAATTAAAATGTATTTTTAGTAAACTTAATCTCATGCTGGTTTATTTTCACAAAGAAAATATCTCTATTTGAAAACAAATTATCAGAACATAAATCAATTTGTTAATATACAAATTATTTTAAAAAGTAAAAGAAAAAATAAACTTTTAAGAAAAATGTAGTGACAAAAAAAGGCATTTGTGAGAAACAGGGGACCAGGTCAATAACCAGCTTTTAAATGACTCATGTTATAGCCAGTTTCTTTGACACAGAATTTGAAGACTAAACTTTGAAAGGTGGATTGAGCAGTTGTGAGGCTGGAATAGTAAGAACAATTATAGGCAAGAATTCAAGTGCACATCATATAACCATCCACTGCCAGCATGGAATAGTTTCTTCCTGATAATTTTCTTGTGAAAAATCACTTTTTAATATGAAATGGGAAAAAAATCAATTAATAAAAATATTTCTGCTTAATATTTCTGAATTGATTTTTTCCCAAAAAAATTTCATTCTATGAACATTTTCAATATTTTGACTTTTCTTCTTTTTGCTGGACTAAGCCAAAAGCCTAAATTTCAAGCTCAAAGGCAATCCTAGTTTTCAGCAGCTGTAACTGTGAGTCAGTGTGATTAGCCATGCTCCCAGTCCACATACAGTATACCAGTCCTTATTTAATAGTAATGTATGATGTGTCCTTTTTTAAAATTACCATCCTTTCTAAATTAAGGATGGTCCCATATTTTCAGTCCATCTGTAAACTTTGGATCTTCCAACATCCCATTAAATGCAAACAATATTTCATAGTCTGAACACATTTTGTTAAATCCTGATTTCACAGAGACAAGTGTAAATCTAAACTCATACCAAGGCTACATTCTTCTCTCATTTAATCCTGTGCAAACTACAGTACCTGCATAACAAGTTGGCAGAGATGTTTATCTTCTACTAAGAGAATAATATTTAAATGAAAACGGAAAAAATATTTTATTGTTTATTTGCTAAATTCATAATCATTGTTTTTTAAATGAAAACTAGAATGGCTCTTTTTAACAAACATATAAACTGCTTTCTTTTCATTCAAATCTTTCTCTACATTTTTGAATTCTCCAGTTTCTAATAAAAAACTATATGCTGTTATTTTGTCCTTTCCTCTTACTTCCATCCATTTTATGGAATTATAAATAAGGCTCTTTGCGAAGGCATCCAAGCATTCATAAATTTCATGAGAAGTTATAAAACCCCTAATTTTTTTTTAGGCTTAAATCTTGCAAACATTTATGCATATGAGCAATGTCTTACAGAAGTCAATGGAATAAATAGCATGCATAAAGTTAAATCTACGTCTACATTTTTAAAGTGTTGGGTCAGTATATTTTCATGTAATAGTCTTGTGTTTGAGAATAGTTAACCATAGAACTGTGAGGTTCCAGTCCTGCAATCTGGATGTCTATGTAGATGTGTCTCCTCAGTTCTGTACTCCTAGACACTGACTTATCCTGCTTTGCTGAGTGAATCCGCACTCTTGGATCAGGTCACACCCAGCCTCCTACATGTAATCAGTCCATCACCCAGCAGAGAAGCTCACTGGCTAGCCACTCATGGGGTAGACCCCCCCCAGCAATATACAGCCCTAGGAAATACAGTCATGCAGAGTTCAGTGCCATCCATTGCACCCTGCAACATCATTTGCACTTGTCCATCAATGTATCAAAAAAAAATCGATAAGCATCATTTCTGTCATTCTGACTGAGGTATCTTGACATGCTCAATCTGCATGTATTGCTTCAGGTAAAACAAACAAATAAGCTTATTGACTACTGTAACATTTTAAGTAATTCCAAGTAATATAAATCAAAATGTGATTGAGTGAAAGAATTAATCACAATCAAATGAAAGATAACCTTTATTTTAATTTAGGTTACTGTTCCACTCTGTTTCAGCTTACCACACAAGTTGACTGTGACATGTCTTGAATCCAGACTGTTTCTGCCTGAGGGCAGGTACTGGTCCTTGTTGCTTGGAAGCAATATTCCAAGGGAAAACCCTCAGACAGGGATGAGTCTTTCGTTTCATTGACACTTCCTGGGGTCAGATGACCGTCGGTAAATGACAACTTGAGCCAAAGTTCTAACAGATGTTTAGGCTAGTCCATTATTCCTCTATACATGTTTCACTGGGTGGGGAAATACAGCTTTGTTTTTGTTTGTATCCATTCTAGTTACATACACATGACATATCAAGAAACATGCTACAATGACAATAATGTTCAACAGATCATGAGCATTCCAAAAACAGCTTGCATCACATATTTTGTATTAGCCCATACACAGTTATGCGGAGGGTGAACATGAATGATACACAGGTCATATCACAAGGGTGTACATGTGATAAAGCATGTCACAAAGAGCACACTTGATTGCTGAAGAAGCTTCCCAGTGGATGTGGGCTATTTTTTTTCACTTCAGTTATTTAAATCAAGATTGAATGTCTCTTTCTAACAGATGTGCTCTATCTTAATGACAAGTGGTGGACTGAGTGTGTTAAATTCTCTGGCCTGGTCTATGCAGGAGGTCTGATTAAGTAAACATAATGTTCCCTTCTGACATTAAAGTCTATGAGATTATTAAGGTATTCAGAGAGTAACTATTAAAAAGAAATAAATTTTAAATATTTATTGAATAATCTTATTTAAACAACATCAGCAATATCTACCATGATTGTCAATTAGCTTTATCCTTGTTATCAGTTGCTCAGTGTATTCCCTCATAGCCAAGTCAGTGGATTATCAATAATGAATATAGAAAGATCCAGAAATATACACCTATCATTTCACAATTGTTTTGTTTTATCAGCATTGAAGAAAAGTCTTTCTTTCTTTCTTTCTTTTAGTGGAAGAACTGAATTTGCTAAAGAAACTGTCTTTACAGCTAAGCAAATATAGCTGTATTTTCATTGTTGTTTCAAACAGTACTGAGTGCAGTGACAGACATCTATAAAGAATATTATTAGTAAAAAAAAAAAGGGGGAGAGAATTTTTGGCTGAGATTTTGAAATGCGCCTGGAGAGTTAGCTGTGCAAGACTCATTGGGTAGCTACACTGACAAAGTTATTTCAAAATAGTTATTTTGAAATAACTATTTTACATTTATTTTGAAATAGTATTATTCAGATTTATTATATCAAAATAAGTCTAGTGGGGACTCTGTTTTTAAATAAGTTAGGAATTAGTATTTTGAAATAGAGAGTCTTCATTAGACTCTCTATTTTGAAATAGGTGAAGGGAGGGAAGAATATAAGGCCATTATTTTGAAATGAGCCAATTCAGCAGCTTGGAATGGCTTATTTTGAAATAATGCAGGTTTTATTATTTCAAAATAGCATTTCACTATTTCAAAATAAAGACACATTTATTTTAAAACAACAATGCCTGCCTTAGAAGGAAAAAGTTATTTTAAAAAAGCCTCCTTATTTTGAAATAACCTTTAAGTGTAGACATACCCATTGAAATTCAGTGAGAAAACTGAAATTGAACTGTAATGGGAGTCTTCCATCAGAATTTCTTAGGCTGGTCTAACTAATTATAGAGAAGAGATGGGAGTGAAAACACTGAT
>ML681991.1:46811726-46823285 GCA_007922195.1 Podocnemis expansa
TCTCTCTCTCTCTCTCTCTCTCTCTCTCTCTCTCTCTCTCTCTCTCTCTCTCCTCTAATTGAACAGAAGAGGAGATATTGCCAGTTCAAATTAAAAATGTGAATCATGAATGATAAAGACCTAACATGATTTCTCTTTAAAGCAGTGCCAGACCTTACCTTTCACCATGAGGACTGTAATTGCTTTTGGATGCTAAATACATTGTCATGATTGCCAGGCTATCTGGCAAGGAAGGATGAACAATCAAAATCAGCTCAGTAAATATAAATTAGCTGGAGAGTAACCACCCAGCAGTCTGTGATATTTATATGTCTGCTGTTAAGACAACTAAGGGACAATGAAATGCAAGAGTAAAGAATAATATTTATACCTGAATAGAAAGATAAGTATACAGCAGGCTAGTAGTATAAATCCAAAGAGGAAAACAATGCAATTGTTGACATACAAGGTTCTTAGTTTCAATAGAATGGAAATATAATTGGTGTGATTCAAGATGTTTTAATGGCAGATAGGTCTTCTCAAACAATCTTTCTCTGAGAACACTAAGGCTGTGTTCACACACACATGGTTATTTCGAAACAAATTGTTTCGAAACAACTTGTTTCGAAATAACGACTTGTTTCGAAATCACTTATTTCGAATTAGCAAAAAAGTCATTTTGAAATAAGGGAGAAAGCACGAAACGAAATAGCAAGTTTTGCCAACAAGGTTTTCGAAACGACTGACTGTCGTTTCGAAACAACATGTTCAGACGACGGTTGTTCTGAAACAAACCTTTTCGAAACCACCATTGTTTTGAAACAACACGTTCACATGGCATTGTTTCGAAACAACTGTTGTGAAATGACATTTTTTCGCCCAGAGACTAGGTTTAACTTGTTTCAAAACAACTGTGTGTCATGTGAACATGTTTCTTTTTGTTTCGAAACAACGATGTTGTTTCGAAACAAAAGTGCTGTCTGAACACCATCTAAATGTCTGGTTCATAAAGGTAACTAGGGGGATATCATATACTCAGAGTCCTGCAAGACATTTGACTTAGTGTGCAATTAAATTCCCGACATATTAAACATACTGAAGCATGGCTGCTAGATAGGTCTCAAAATGTAGCTGTTAATGGAGAACTAGTAACCGGTGGATGTGGTTTATGCCTGGTTTACACTGCTGGGGAAACTCAATGATAGCTGATGGGATCTAAGCAAGCTATGAAGAATAGCTTGTGTAACTCCAATCAACTTCATAACTCTTGTTCTATATGCTCTCTCCACTGTGTTTTACTGATGGGAAATTCATTCCCACCAACACAGTGCTTTGCCATCTGAGGAAGTGGGTTTACTAGACTGACTTTCAGATCAATGGAGTGTGTCTGTACTACTACTCGATTTAACCAGATAAATTAATCTGATGGAAGTGAATTTGCCATCATCACTGCAGACATAGCCTCCATTTGTTCCCAAAAGGATTAATTCTCAGGCTAATCTCACACATTATATGGCTATGTTCACACACAGGGGTTATTTCGATACAAGTTGTTTCAATACAAGTTGTATCGAAATAACACCTTATTTCGAAATAAGTTAATTCGAATTAACAGTTTGTTGATTCGAATTAAGGAAAAAGCAGGAATCGAAATAGCATGTTCAGACAACAGTTATTTCAAAATGACTCACCATTGTTTCGAAACAACATGTTCAGATGGCATTGTTTTGAAACAATCATTTCAAAACAACATTGCTTCATCCCCACATGGGGTTTAAGTTGTTTCGAAACAACGGTGCATCATGTGAACATGGCCTTTCTTATTTCAAAACAACCTCTGTTGTTTCAAAATAAAACTGCTGTGTGAACACACCCATACTTATCAGAGACTCAGAGAAAAAACAGAATTTTTTTGAGTATACAGTTTGCAAATAATGCAGTTTCTGAGCATGGGGAGTAATGAAAAGATTAGGTCACGTTCCTTTTAATATACCCATATGTGGAGTCATTCATTTAGGAATTAGAAATGGAGGACATTCGTACAGGATATTGGCCTGTATCTTGAAATACATGGGGAACACTGAAATGAATTTGGTGGTCATAGCAGACCAAAAAGTAAATATGAATTCCCCATGAGATGCTGTGGCAAAAAAATGGATGGATGTGATATATTGGAGTTTAAGCAGTGAAAGAGCTGAAATCAATCTCCATAGTTTCGTAAGGGTGAGCTAAAATGGCAAGGCCTACGATTTTCTACTACTCAGATTCAGTGTAACACTGCTTCATTGTACCTTCGGAGAATTACCTCTGGTTACTCAAATTCCCATAAAACCCATACATTTATTCAGATTTTTTTTCAAGGTCTCCTTCACTTCTTTGTTTCTCAGGCTGTAGATTAAGGGATTGACAAGTGGGTTCAGGACTGTGTAGAAGAGAGCAAAGAATTTGTTTAGATGTCTCATTTCATTTGTTTTTGGTAGGATGTACACAGTAATCAGTGACCCATAGAAGGATGTAACAACAATCAGGTGAGAGGAACATGTGGAAAATGCTTTTTGCTTGCCAGTGGTAGTAGAGATTCTCAGGATGGTGACTACAATAAAGCTATAGGATGCCAAGGTTAAGAGGAATGGGGGGAAGGTATCTATAAAAGCAATAATAAAAGACATAAGTTCTACCAAATATGTATCACTGCAAGAGACCTTTACCAATGCAGTGTACTCACAAAAGAAGCTATCAATTTCACTGTTCCCACAGAAAGTTAATTGTGATAGCAAATATGTGAACATGCTCAAAGTCACAAATGAAGTGATCCAAGACACAGCTGTGAGTTGGAGGCAAACCCTGCCATTCATAAGGATTCCATAATACAGTGGTTTACATATGGCTAAGTACCGATCATAAGACATCACTGACAAGAGATAGCATTCTGCACTTAACAAGCTACCATAGAAATAAAGTTGTACAAAACAGCTATTAATAGAAATGTTTCTATCCCCACTTAGGAGACTGTTCAACATCCTGGGCAAGATAGTCGAGGCATAGCAGGTCTCCAAGCAGGACAAATTCGCCAGGAAGAAGTACATGGGGGTGCGAAGGTGCTGGTCAGCCACAACTAATGCAACAATAATGATGTTCCCTGCTATACTCACAATGTAGATTACAAGAAACAGCAAGAAGAGGAAGGTCTGAAACTTAGGGAGATCTCTGAATCCCAGTAGGATGAATTCTGTGATGGCTGTTTGATTTCCCCAATCTGTATTCGTCATGGGTTCTTTCAAAAGAAAAGAAAATAAATTACAGTATCAGATGAGGAGCATCAAGTCATTTTTCAATATAATCCCTTTTTCTTATTCCAGAAATTCTGTCTCCCATTTCTCTGCTGGTTATAAGTTCAAGATCACTCACAGTAAAGCAGCATCTGACCCTCTTCATTAGATCATGAATACCCTAATTTCCTTCCTTTCTGAAGAAGAAAAAAAATTCTCCACTTATACCACCTGATTCTATTCTGACAATTCCATGATAGGGATACCCTGACTCCTGATGCACTGAATCAGAAACAATCTTCTAGGCTGGGATTCCACTTCTATTCATGTTTATTATTTCATATTTTAGAGGACAGGTATTTATCAGAATCTTTCATGTTATCTAATATTTTTAATAGGGCTTCCTCGCAAAGCTTCTGTCTTGCAGAGCTGGCCACTCTATCCTGATCTAGTTCACTCTGTCTCTTTTAATATATTGATTTAGCTCTACAGCAGTTTTAAACAATCCATCACCAAAATATTTTCAAACTATATCTGTGAACAGGAACAGTGGAACTGCCATAATGAAATGCATTAGTAGACTGTCTAGATTATCTTCTTGGTCCATGATGTGACCCTGATAGTATCAGCTACAAACTGGTCAAAACTTCTTTTAATCTCCTCGCTGATATAGATAGATAGATAGATAGATAGATAGATAGATAGATAGATAGATTTACCTACAAAAATGGTGCTTGGCCAATAATCCCAGTAGAGAGGAGTAGAGTAGACTAGAATATTGTATAGTAATGGTGCACGCAGCTCCCCATATAAGAGTTGCCAAGAAATTAATGTCTGCACTTAAGTATTATTTAGTCATTTCAAATTTCTATTTTGTCAAGGTTGAGTTCTTCCATTCTAAGGCCAGAAAAAAACACTCTGATCATCTAGGCAGACCTCCTCCATCACACTGGCTACAGGAATGCCATAAATTAATTCTTCTTTGAACTGCAACATGCCTTATAGGGTGGAGGAACAGGAGAGAGACAGAGAGATTTTAAACATTTCCAGTTTTCACCCCTACCACTTTTTATTCTTCTGTAGACCTTGTCTGAAGGGATGGCTCACTCGACATCTAAGTGTTCCATTTATTCCCTATGAAGCACCTGCATTAGGCACAGTTGGAAGACAGGATAGTGGTCTAGATCAGTGGTTGTGAAACATTTTTTCATCAGGACCCATCTCTGGACCCCACTGCCATGAAGCGACTCGCCCCTGAAAAAACAGTTGTGGCCACCAGAAAATCGAAATGATCATGGCTGCACGGGGAAAGGAGGATCCCCCAAGGCTTTCATACTTTCTCTTGAGGCTTCTATTGCATGCCCCAAGTCTACACAACTAATGTGAGATTACCTACATGGAAAATGCAGAGCATGATCCCACATGCCATTCTCCTGTCTCAAATAAGGAATTATGTCTCTAAAATTGCATGTATTAGCATGGAGTAGGAGGTGACTAGGTGGAGAAATGAGACGGAAATGCTGAGTGAGATGGGGAAGGAGAAGAGAGCCAATGCCAGGCTGGAAAGAAATGTCTTGGAAGTTCCTATCTGCTGCTGTGTCTGTCCAAGTCCCTCCAGGTCCTGCTCCCTTCTCTAGTGCCCAGTTCCAGGAACTGAAGCAGCCTCCCTGGGTTCCACTTTTACCTCTGCTCTGCCTCTGTTCCCTGAGCCTGCAAGAGTTTTGAACACAGGCTCCTACTAGAACTGTTTGCTTTTCTCTTCTCTTTTTAATTATTGGTCAAAACAAATCTCTGGAAAGAGTTTTTATTAAAATCTACAAGCTATAACGTTTGTTGTAAGCAAGGGAATTTTCATCCCCCTGAAAAGAGAGGCAAGTCCTAATTTGCAAAAATAACTGCATACCCTATTCCCTCCCCCCACCAAGAAAAAGCTTCCAGAAATGGTGGAATAAATGGGGTGTTGAAAGTTTTTTTTTCTTTTCTTCATTGTGTCTCTTCATAAAAACTCAAAGGTAGCTTGCCAGCGTCCTGAGTCCTTTTCATATGAATGAGAAAAGCCCAAAGGGAGACAGAGAGTCATAGAGAAGGAGGCATAGAGACTTCTTGAACAATCATTATCACCTCAATGTTAATCCCAATGACTGTTGTCTCAGTGCTCTCCACTGAATGCTGTCAGTACTATATGTTACCTCCCCCCCCCCCCCCAGGCTTTCTGGAGAGCTGCAGCTGCCAGCAGAGGAATGAGAGGCAGTTGCCTCCCTCCCCTTTTCTCCCCCAGCCCCAACTGGGTTGCCACCCCAACTTTGATAATCACTGCTCTAGATGGATCATGGATTTGACCCACTATGTGTGTTCTTATGGTTTTCTTTCTATAGGATGGGTCAAGATTTTCAAAAGGCATTGGAGATTTTCTGTGTTCCTCTTGAAACACTTGAAAGGTGTATGATTTTCAAAAAGAGCATCTTCAAAATTGTTTGTTTGGGATTTTTAAAACTTAGACACCTGAAAGTTACTAGAGACTTCAAAATATTTGCCCCATAACACATTTACTCTTGTTGGTGCTACTAACTAGGAAGCTGTGCACAGCTGGTCTGCCAATGTCTGAGAACAACTTTACCACTTGTAGAATGAATAGGAGTAGAAATGAATCACTCCTGATTTACACTGATTTTAGAGAGAAGAGATTCAGACACAATGACTTAAATGGGATTACAATCACTCTTTTTTAAAATTATTTTAGCTAAAGTTTTTGGTTCGGTATTCATAGACTCCTACATTTGTAGACTTTAAGGTCAGAAGAAATTGATTGTGATTGTCTAGTCTGACCTCCTCCACATCTCAGGTCACAGACCCTCCCCCCATCCACTGCTGTAACAGACTCTTTACCTCTAACTAAATTACCAGCATCCTCAAATTGTGGTTAAAAGATGTCAAATAACAGAGAATTTACCATTTACACTAGTTTAAACCTGCAAGTGATTCATGCACTGTGTTGCAGAGGAAGGAAAAAAAAAATCAACACTTTGGGTCTCTGCCAATCTGACCCAAAGGAACCTTCTTCCCCAACCTGAAATATGGTGAGCAATTAGACCCTGAGCATGTGGACAAGACCAACTGGGCAAGCCTCCCCATCTAGTGTCCTCTCTAACCATTGGAGATATTTGCAGGCACAGGTCAGCTATATGCCACTGTAGGGCATTCCATCAGACCATCCCAACCATAAATTTATCAAGCTCGGTCCTGAGGGCAATTAGACTTTCATCCCCACTGCTCACCTTGGGAGGTTGTTCCAGATGTCATTTCTATGTTAACTAGAAACCTTTGCCTAATTTCTAGTTTAAAGTTGTTGATGGCCAGTTTATATAATTTTGTTCTTGAGTCCCCGTGGGCACTTCAGTATCCTCCCTGGTATTTATCCTTTTGCTGTATTTATCAAGAGAAATCATATCTCCTTTCTGCCTTCTTTTGATACAGAGAAGCAATCCAAGTTCTTTGAGTCTCCTCTTATAAGGAATGTTTTCCATGCCACAGATTATCCCAGTAGCCCTTTTCTGTACCTGTTCCAGTTTCAGTTCACCTTTCTTAAACATATGAGACCAGAACTGCACAAAGTATTCTAAGTCTGGATTCAATAATACCTTGCATAATGATACAAACACCTCTGTATCTCTATGGGAAATACCTTCCTAATGCATCCTCAGACTGCATTAGCTCCTGCTCCCCAGCCAAATAATATTGGTAGCATATAGCCATGCTGTGATCATGAAATAAATCAGGTCTTTCTCCTCCTCTGTTAATTCCAAGATTTCCATGTTTGAAAATTATTTTTACAGTGAATGGGGTCTATAGTGCTGACAGGCATATGATAGATAGCTACACAGCTAAATAGATCAGTGTTTTCTCTCCCATATCTTCTCTCATTTTTATTTTTTGTCCTCTCTGGCATGATCAGCTTCTGTTATTTTAGTGTCACAGAATATGTTCTCATTATTCTGCTTTTTTAGCAGGGTTCAGGGGTTTACTCAGATGATTTCATTATTCCCAGTAAG
The DNA here is from genome assembly GCA_007922195.1 of Podocnemis expansa. Lineage (NCBI taxonomy): Eukaryota > Metazoa > Chordata > Testudines > Podocnemididae > Podocnemis > Podocnemis expansa. Next base: position 46,819,024 of record ML681991.1, read on the forward strand.
CAATATCTGTAGCAATTTAAGAAAAAATGCATTAAGATGAATCTCTGACACAGCACATTGAATATTCCTAGCATTGTAAAGACATTTTTCTCACCATCCTGTGAGGTAGGAGTAAGAATGATGAAGGGGATTGTTCCATTCAATCAGGGAACATTCCAATCACTTAATACATATATTCCCATAATTCATGATTCAGCTTAAATAAAAGAAATTAAAATGTTGTTTTACCTTTTAATGTATTTTGCAAGAGGCTGAATTCCTAGTGCAACTTCTTTCCTCAGCAGCTCAGAGACCTCAATCTTTAGTTCAACTTCTGTTCTCATCTGTTTCATGAACTTCAACACTTTTAACATAGAGATCTCATTATGACTATTTGGTCCTTTCAGTCTTGCTGCCCACTCCGAAGAATGACAAACCCTCCTCATTCCTCATTTATCCTTTTCTACATCTACCCAGAATCTTCCACAGATAGACTGTTTCAATTATTGATAAGGAGAAAGAAATAGCACTTTGATTCTCTAACCCAGTACAAATAGCAGTGGGAAAAGTGTCAAACTACTAACCTCCAGAGAAATCTCTTTCCTTACCAGGCATATAGGATAAGATCTTTGGTGACTATGAAATAAAGACTCAAGATACCAAGGAGAAAAGTCTGCAGGGAAAAAAAATTACATATTTTTCCATCCACTTGCTAGCCAAGAAGACTTGAGAAAATAGTATGAAGTTCCTGTTCAGTATCTGCATGATGAATGGAGATGGAGATGGCTTAATTCCTCAGTGTAGGATGGAAGTCACTGGGTAGGATTTTTCAAAGAGACCACTGCATTTCCAGTGTATTTGTGTTCTTAAATAATTTAGCTATTTTTGAAAAATCCACACAACTTAAAAATAGACTTAAGGGAGTTAGGCACACAACTCTTATTTTGGTTTGGTGGCTTTGAGGTGTCTAACTCCCTTAGGACCACTTCACTTGCTCAGTCTTGGGTCCTACACTTCTGTAGAGATACCAGTTTATATTGTGACTCAGCAAATTTCCATTTTTCTTTATATAGGCTTTTAACAGCCCATCATCAGTGTCGATCTGGGAACTGTGCAAGCATTCATGGATTTATTCTCCCTACATACAAGTGCAGTAGGGAAGCATCATTATACACATGGTGGCAGCATCTACAATAGAATACAGTGAATGTATTGGAGCCAATGGCACATATATTTCTTGAGTCCATTGTGTTGGTATAACTGTAAATTCATCAGTTCTCCACACTGGCTAAGGGTTGATGCCTTTTCTTTCCCATTTTTACTTGGGTTTACAATGCAGTGGTAATCATGTACGTTAACCTGTTTGGTGAACTAAGTGTGTCTGGATGACTAACCAGGAACTCTTCAGGCAAGGAGAGAAGAGCATTAGCCAGGTTGGCTCTTCACCATCTGAGTCCAGCTGGAAGGTTGTGAGCTCTTGTGTCAGATGGGTTTTTTTGTGCCAGATATAGGCCTTTTTCACCTGCAGGCTGGTCAATTACAGAGTTCTTTTCACTGTTTTTGCTGTAAGCATACAGGGTAAGTCCAGACAAACTGTTTAAATCGAAATAACACTGCTTATTTTGATTTAAAAAATGGTAGGTTCACACAACGTTCCCTTATTTCAAAATGAGAAGCTCCCTCATTTCAAAATAAGGGAAGTCATATCAATATAATAAAACCTAGTATTATATTGATATGATGGTTAAGTCAAAATTGTTATTTTGAAATAACACAGTGCAGACTTGTTATTCTGTTTTAACTGTTAAATCAACTTAACACTTTTTGCCCTTCTCCTTCCCAGGTGCTTTCCTTTTTCTATATAGTGGATGGGGACCTGGCCCTTCTAGGGGGCCATGTTGCCACACCTCCCATGGTGCTTCTCTCCTAAATTGAAATAGCAATCCTGTCCATGGACATGCTTTTTTGATTTGAGTTTGTAGTGGGGACATGTTAAATCGATTTATCTTACATTGATTTAATGATTTTATATAGATTTTATTAAATTAATGTAAGTTAAATCGATCTGACTATATAAGTGTGAGCATAGCCACAATGTAAATAAATAGCCTTGCACATCAAGGAAGCTGTATATCACGACTTTATGGAGTACAAGTCATAGACTCATATACCATAACAGTGGAAAAAAAAAACAAGGAGTCATGTGGCACTTTAAGAGTAACAGATTTATTTTTCACATGAGCTTTCGTGGGAGAAAATCCCACTTCATCAGATGCTTCAAGGATGGGTGAACTTACAGAATAGAATGAAAATAAATGCAAGGGGGTGTAAAACATAGTCAAGCCATTGGAAGCCTGAAGTCAAATTACCTTTTGTAATGGGGAAGGAACCCATAGTCTTGATTCAATCCTGCTATCACAGAATTTAGTCTGCATATTAATTTGAGTTCAGCTGTTTCTCTTTGAAGTCTTGATGTCCCAATCACATCTCTGACGACGGTCGTTAACAAATTATATATCGAGTGATTAGAAAGATGGAGGTGCTCAGCAACTGTTTTTTTGTTTGTTTATTTGTTTGTTTTGTGATTTCTGATATCATCTCTATGTTCACAGGACAATTGGAGTTGCAGCTAGCAAGGGATGTGAAGGGTAACAGGAAGGAGTTCTACAAGTATGTCAATAACAAGAAGAGGATCAAGGATGGTGTAGGTCCCTTACAGAATAGGGCAGGTATCCTTCTGGCGGATGATGAGGAAAAAGCTAAAGTGTTCAGTGCTTTTTTTACTTCAGTTTTCACAGTGAGGGCCAGCTCTCAGCCCACTGCACTGGATATGGCAGATTGCAGAGAAGAAGAGAGGCCCTCCCTTTGAAGGTCAGGTTAGGGACTACTTAAAGCAGCTGGATGCGTGCAAGTCCACGGGGCTGAATGAACTGCATGGAAGGGTGCTGAGGAAGCTGGCTAATGAGATAGCAGTACCTTTGGCCATTATCTGTGAAAACTCATGGCAAACGGGGGAGGTGCCGGAGGACTGGAGTAAAGCAAATATAGTGCCTATCTTCAAGAAAGGGAAAAAGGAGGATCCAGGGAATGACAGACCTGTCAGCCTCACCTCAATCCCTGGAAAAATCATGGAGCAGGTTCTCAGAGAATCCATCCTGAAACATTTGAAGGAAAATAGTGATCAGGAACAGTCAGCATGGATTCACCAAGGGTAAATAATGCCTGACCAACCTCATTGCCTTCTATGATGACATGACTGGATTTGTGGATGCGGGAAGAGCCGTTGATGTGATATACCTTGACTTTAGCAAGGCTTTTGGTACAGTTTCCCACAGCATTCTCATTGGCAAATTAAGGAAGTATGGGTTGGATGCATGGACTGTAAGATGGATAGAGAACTGGCTAGATCAATGGTTTCAGCATGTAGGAATGAATGGCTCCATGTCAAGTTGGCAACCAGTAATGAGTGGTGTCCCCAGGAGTCAGTCCTGGGGCCAGTTCTGTTCAACATTTTCATTAAAGATCTGGATGATGGGATAGATTGCACACTTAGGGTGTGTTCACACAGCATTCTTATTTCAAAACAACAGAAGTTGTTTTGAAATAAGAACTGCCATGTCCACATGATGCATGGCCATTTCAAAACAAGCAAATTGCTTGTTTCTAAACGGCTGCTGTTCTTTCAAAACCGCTAAAACCTCATTTCATATCTAAACAAGGTTGTTTCGAAAACGGGGGTTTCGAAACCACCCTGTGCGGACATGTTGTTTCGGAACAAAGTGTTCCAAAACAACATTTGACCTTCTTCCCAGGGTGCAAAGCACTCTGGGAGGAAGGGCTACCCCCTCAGCACCCTGGCCAAGGAACCCTCAGCACCCTGTCCAAGGTGCTGAGGGGTGTCCCCTGGCCATCAGATGGGCACTGCAGGCACCCACCGGGTGAAGCGCAGTGGCGCGCCTCACCCCGCCGGCTTTAAAGCCCGGGCTGCACGTGCTTTAACTCTTTATTTCAAAACAGCTTGTTTCGAAATGTCTTGTTTCAAAACAAGCCCTCTATGTGTGAACATAGCCTTAGTAGGTTTGTGGATGACACCAAGCTGGGGGGAATGGTAGACACGCTGGACGGCAGGGACAGGATTCAGGCAGACCTAGACAAATTGGAGCAGTGAGCCAATAGAAATCTCATGAGGTTCAACAAGGACAAGTGCAAAATCGTGCACTTGGGACGGAAAAACTGCATGTACTGCTACAGGCTGGGGAGTGATCAGCTAAGTAGCAGCACTG